>JAGVSQ010000134.1:8002-22930 GCA_022683975.1 Rhyacophila evoluta
TCGACTTATTTAAAATTAAAATTTTCATTTTTAATTAATTTTAATTTTAACTTCTATTTGTAGAAATTGTGTGATTGTGTGTCGTTACATATGGTCAACACAACATAATACAATGTTTACATAAAGCCAACTTAAATTAACATGATGTTAAATTCATTAGTATTTTCATAAAAAATAATTTATGATGACAAGTTATCGCACTGTGGAGATTTATACACACACTATTAGCAAATATGGTCAAAAGATTAGTAAAAATAAGTTTCAGTTCACATAAAAATAATTTAAATTTAGATGAGACAAACGTTTTATTAATTTTATTCTATTTGGACCACATGATGTCATATAACAATGAGATATTTAAAATTAAATTTGTATCTCTTTCGAACAAGTAAGTGACAATATTGAGAATAATAACCATAAAATTTACGCGCTACCTCTTTCATGACATTTATAATGTATGATGACAACACCGACGAGAACGAATATACTAAACTAAAGTACGTTAACAGTACCACAAGAAACAACAGTTAAGGGAGACATCAAACGTGCAAATGGTTACCAAAGAGGGTTTTTACAAATATGCACAATTACATCGAACAGGAGAAGGGGCGTGTTTTCACTTTGTACACAAATACAACATATACAATACAAAAAAATTTGAATCCACCGAACGTATGACATATTAGAATTCTCGCCTTCCAATGCTTTCAATTATCTTTGAAATACATACATCGATTAAAAATTATAACTACATTTGAAATCATTCTGTTGACAGATCATAAATTACACAAGTATTTAACAATAAAATAACCTTTTGATGTATGTATTATTTCATTTTCACGTGTCACACCGTTGGAAAGCAGCAATTATTATCGACATGTTTACCAAAATATTGATAATACTACGCCCCAATTGATCAATTTTAAAATACTCAACATCAAGTACTGATATATAGCTACTGCCCTTACACAGCGCCAACAGCACGCAGCATAGCTTCAGCACGTCATCCATATGCAATATTACACAAACCCAATAACTAGATGTATTCATTGCTCGCATGCATATATGAGGATAATTCAAAATACCAAGTTACGATATATTCTTACAGAATTATAATACAATATCAAGAAAAATCATGTCATTTATTTTTTGGATTTTATATTTTTATTCACACCGCATCGTGATTAAATGAGGGTCTACCATTTTGATAAAAACATCATATGAATTGAAGATATCATATGATTCTGTTAATTTACTGCAATCTGTTGATTTTTCGGATGTCCAAACTCAATTTTTTCAGTTGAAAAATTATTTTTATAAAATTTTGGAGCATTATGATTTGACAGTGGTGTCACTACAATTAGGTACTACAGATCTAAGATCAGGTATAAGATAATGTAGAGATACTTGTTTCTGGTAGCATATCTTACCATGTATGTATGATAGAAAATACCACATTCTCCATTCTGCCGAAAAAACATTAAATAACTTATCACAGCAGGAAGACGAGAAATCTAATTTATCATTACATCTGTGGTATTACATATAACACAAACAATATATACATTTTTTTTTATCTAGAAGAAGAAAGAAGACACAAAGTTATTCTGTAAAACATTCAAAAGATAAACGAAAACTATTTTTAAAAAGAAATAAAATAATAATATATGACAATACGATAGTTTTAATCGAATTGTAATTATTGTAAATTCAGGAACTTTTTCAGATGATGATAATAATAAATCTGAATCAAAGGAAGGAATTTATCAGTTTTTTATTCAACAGTTTAAGGAACATTGGGTAGAAATGGAAGCGTTATTACAAAATGTGACTAAAAATACACATTTCACGTGTATGGAGTTATACATTTCTTATGCACATTTTTATTATAACTTACATATCTGCCCACAACCTCAACCTTTAATATTGAATTTTTTTAGATTAGGTTTAAATAAGCTTTGACTAATTTCTCATTGTATAGTTTCATCTATTCTCGTATGTTAATCTTGCGCATACAGCATAACAATGCAAAAAAATATAATCCCGCATTTTTATAAGACGATATATTTAAAAGTTTACAAATTTCAACTAGTGATTAAAATCAATTTGCACTAAGAACCATCAGTTGATAGTGTACTATTTTAGTTATTTTGTAAATATTTTTTATCAGTCATGAAAAAATAATGTGCCATCAGGAAACAATCGAACATTATTGTCATTTATTGTGAAAAAAAAAGATTGTGGAACTAGAAGAAGAGTTTCACAAAACGAAATCCATATTGACATGCCAATTATAAAAAATATACTTTGAATATTGATACATATCTTTATTTCATAATGATTTTTATCATATCTATTTAAGTATGAAATATTAAAAAAAAAAATTTAACATATCGATATTACTGAGTGATATACGCATTTGATACTATATGTGTATGTAACTTTATTTATCACAGAAGTGAAATAAATCTATATCGAGATTACTAGTGAAATATATACAAAAATGACTCGAGCTTTATTTTATAATAAAATGGCTATTGAACAATTTTACTCCTCAGTCAGTGATCTTTTTTATTCAGTCATAAATTATTAAAAAATTGTTCACTTGAAATAACAGTCACCAAGAAACATTTTTTGTAATGCTTTCAAATTCTACATTCCGTAAATACTCAAAGTATATCTTTCATAAAAATCGTGATAAGGCATAATATCAATGATGCTTTAATACCTCTTTTTGAGGTACAGAACCAGATCTGGATTCATTCAATGAGAGAAATAAAGGGTATGATGATGTAACATCATAAAGATGGAAAGAAACTTATACACGATGTTTCAATATTAAAAATGTCATATTTCAATTGGATTATAAAATCTTATATTATATTTTCATCATTAAAATCAAACCGGAAAATTCAAATATATAGTAGAAATTTTGAACAGATTGGAATCTGAAACTGTACACACAATAATATACCTTAATATTTTAAATACCGTTTTTTATAAAACGTAAATTTTCTTTTGCATTTTTTTTACTATGTAATGAAGCTGATGAGGTAATTTGGTTTTAGGTTATGAAAATTAACTGAAACAAAAATATATCTATCTTTACCACTCAAAACATGTCAGTAGTATCATTATTCAACAGAAAATAATCATTCCCTCATTACGTAAAAAAACTTACAACAGCGTAAAAAGCGTGCTTGCTGTGTTTTAATATTATATAAAGAAACATCATAAATTATAAGGAAAATCTCTACAAAACGTGCAAAACAATACATTTTAAAAGCACGATACGAATGTAGCACACTATTGAAAATGTTATTCTGAAATTGATACAAATATCACATCGTTAAAAACCTCTTGTACATATTGAGAAAACTCTATTTTCTATTTAGTGATGTATACTTTGATATTTTGGCAAATTTTAATGATGAAAATTTAATAGAAAATGTCTTTCTCTACAAAGATCTGTGACTAAATAATTATATGATAAAACTATTGATCAGTTGATATTGTTTAATGGAATTTTCGGTAAAGCTAGTTTTGATAGCAGTGTCACATCAAAACAGCTATTGCAATTCAATATGATCATATAACTGCGGTAAAATGAATTTCTACCGTAGTGATGTGAGCAGAAGATAAATTATCTTTCCATCTTAAGATATAGATATTTATACGAGTAATGGACTTCATTGTCTTCCCAAATCGTTTGGTCAATTAATACAGCTATGTGATTTAACCTCACGACCCAGAAATTCAAAAAGATTTACTGAAATTTAAAAACTGTAGTATCCATATTCATTTGAATAATTTCTGGGTTATAACCAGCATTCTGATGTAATTATATTTATTTTACATTCTATTATGTTCTGTTATATTTTCATCGTTAAGGTTAGTTTTAAAACAACGGTATACAGTAACACCAATAGAAGAATATTAATCAAGCACAATTCCCACAAGTGCACGTTTAGTGTGATATATTTTAGACAAAACGGAGAATTGAACTGCTTCTATCGAATAACATGTTTAATTTATAATACTGATACGATAAAAACAAATTATTGTTTAACTGAGTGAGTTTAATATAATTGATTTGGAAAAAATAATTGTTTCTTTTCCGACTTTAATTATTTCAAATAAACCGCAAATTTAAAAAATGTCAAGTGAGTGCTACAGATTTTAAGTTGATTTTTTATGTCAATCATGACATGTTTTAAAAACGACGTTTTTCTATTCATATTTCAAAGAATAACATTGCATGCTCATGTAATACAAAATATATTGCTTTTAAAGTATTAGTAATTATTATATAATTAAATTTTGTCATATAAAAGTTTTTTTTTCACTTTTATAATTATTCTAGACCAGATAAAATTGTATAGACTGATTTCACACTATAAAAGCAATATTTGGAAAAATATGATGAAAAATGAATTATTTTCAATACACATCATTTTACAATCATATTTACACATAAATAAATAGTTTTTTCTAAAACATGATTTAATTTGTGAAAAATAATGCTTGTAAATGAAACTGTAAAAAATGTAAATGAAACTGAAATTTCTATTAAAAAGTGATATATTATCTGTAATGGTAATATTTAGTTAGATATCAAAGTTGACAGTTAAAGACGTTTTATTCAACAGATACAAGCATTATTTTTCAAATTAAATGTTACCCATAAAAAATTTTGAACCCTTGATTTTCATATTGGACACGGTAGAATAGTCTTTCTTCATTTCCCCCGAAATCTCTAGCTTAATTATGTTTTTAAAATAATGCTTCATTGTGACAATTTAATTAATAATTTAATAGAAAATACTGTATATAAGAATATACCAAAGAAGGTGTTTTTTTTATTATTAATTAACTTCCAAATGTAGCATTTGAACTGAAAATATTACGCGACATTATAATGAACCTGTACCAAGCTCATATCAATACAGTGATTCCATGTGTAGTAAAATTTTGTTAATTCCAATTAAAAAAAAAAAATAGGTAACATTTTTTTTATACCATGTTTGCTCCAAAAGTGGAGCATACGGATCTACATAGTGTGAAGATATCCACTCCGAAAGCTGAGTATATGGATCTCTGCAATGTGAAGATGTCTTGAAAGATTATTTTTGATGATAATTATTTGCCAGACAACTGCTCAATCCAATGGACATCCAGTCCTGCATTTTTAGATTTGGAAAAATCCAACGATGTGGGAATCGAACCCACTTTCATGCTAATGCTTATCTCTACACTACTGTGGAGACAAATAAATTTACAGGTGTAATAATATTTACCATTCAATATACGTTTTAAATCATTTAAAATGATAAATTTCAATGATTTATACAAATTTTAAATAATCAAGTAAAGATTGGCTTATATTTTCAAGTAATTTTTTGTTTTCATCATTATCCATATTTATGTCTTCATTTAATCTAATTTTTATATAATGTTGGAAATTCAAGTTTTCGATTGTTTTTTAAAAGTGTTGACAAAGGTTTCACAATAGTTTATGAGACTTTTTTTTATTTATTTATTTACCCGTTTTTACGATATACAGTATTTTCTTTTGAATTAATCTCACACTTGTGCTATGAAGCTCGTTATTCTGAAATAAGTCTACTAGTACCAGTTTGATTTATAACAATTAGGTAACATTACTGTATAATCAATACTATCCGACATATCATCCAGGAAATTAAAAATGAAGTTGTTTTATATGTGGCTAATTGAAGAAATAGCAACAATATTTTTACATAAAAAATCAAACAGACTATTTTAAGAAAATTTAAGTTAGGTTATGATTTTATTTAATTGATTGCCGACTCAGTTAGTAGCTTTAAAGCTGAACCGATATGAATTACAGATAGAAATGAGCCGATAGTGTGATACGTTCTAAAAAAGTAATTTTTGATATATTTAATACCCATGTTTGTTACGCTATTCAAGATTTTTCCATGCATTCAATGATTTATTATGACATTCAGCTCAAGACAGAACTATAAGCGATATATGTAAGGATGAATATGAGCCAATCACTATGGTGTAACATATAAGAGAATGGTATGAGGGTTAAAATCTCTTACTATTTCTAATGTAGTTACATAATTTTCATGAGCAAATAACTATCAAAACTCCTGACTAGAAAGTGAGTTAATTCTATAAAAGTTGACTCTAAATTTAAAGTATTCTAAAAGTCTGTTTTTCACTTTTTCAAGACATTCAATTTATATTAAGATTTCATATTATATGAATCAGAAAAATGTGAGTTTGTACTATTTACATGACATAGCATCGGGATTATCACAAAATTTTTACTATTGTTTAAAATATCGAAAACACAATAAGTACTATTGTATAAAATTAATAATTTTTATGTTGAAACACTTCAAATGGGAAGCTATAAATTCTATGAACGGCACTTCTCTATCTGTAATTTTTAAGTTCATTAACAACTAGCCCGTTTGTAAGAAGTAATGTTACCAATAAATTGTTATTAACTATAGTAATAATAAAATAATAATAAACAAAAAAACAAATGTATAACGCCTTTGGTGTTGTGGTTCAAATAAAAAAATGAAGCTATCTTCTATCTGTGTCCAAAATATGAACCTTGATTCCAACTGGCGTGTGCTCCCTCACCTGGTGCGTGGTCTGCGATCTGATTGGTCAGCTTGTTGCGAATGAACTTGAAGATGTTGGCGACGCTTCTCCTAACCCACGCCTTGAAGCGGGATATTCTGTTGAAAGCCTCCGCAATCTTATTGGTCTCTTGGTCGGCAGTGGGAGCTGATAAGCTCGATGAACCGAAATTTGACAGGAGCAAAGCTAAGAAGAGATTGAGCACCTGTTCCGAAGAGAAGGCTTATATTAAATTATGTCATTAATTGTGAATAATGTTCAGATCTACCAAACCAATACATATTATTCTTATAATTTATTCCAAAGAGTATTAATATAGAAACATCTACCATATCTATGCTCTAAGAAATCTTAAGGATTGTTTGAAATTGAATTAATTCTGATTTTTGCATTGTAATATACTCTGCGATATATGAGAAAAGAAATCTACAAAATTTGCCAGATGAATAAGTAGAAAATACTACAAAACCAAACTAATAGTGTTCGAAGGTAAAACCATTGTCTTCTAAGAGCTAGAGAGAAGATAGCTGTTTGCAATAAGCCACTTTCAATTATGAAAAATTTATCTGTTTTTCTGGGGTACTGTTTTAATGGCCTAAATTGTTCACTCACCACCAGGTTTCCTATGACGACAGTAGCGAGGAAGAAGGGGATGCAGGAGACATCCCCGACTAACATACAGTCCCACATGGACTCAATCCATTCTCCACATAATACTCGGAACACTATCATGAAGCTGTGCATGAAATCCGTAAAGTTCCACCGAGGAAGTTCACCATAAGGAAATAGATATGTGTTATCTGAAAAACCATCCAGTGATTTGAGTCAAAACATTAATTTACATTGTGACTATAATAGCTTTTTCATGGAAGATAGCTTTGACAAATATTTTTAGAAATTATCTGTTAGTTAAAAATCTTAAACGAATGCATGAAATGTGTTCAGAAAGTAAATACTGATTGGTTGTAAGCAAATCAAACATTCAAAAAAATAGTTTCAAGAGATTCTTCTTCCTGTCTTGTGACTAAATGACGTTACTCCAGAATTTGATAAAGCTAATTCTATATTTCTAAGCTTGCAGCATATTGTGAAAGCTATATTTTACTGTAAATACACGGTATGATATCAAAGAATCCAAATTTTTTAATGCTACAACATGGTCTGCAGTCTGCTTAGAAATTTACATGATCAGTTTTGACGGGAAGACATTCTGCTGGTCTCAGTCTTCAACGACGTTAGTCATTAATTATATATTCTATTGTGATAGCTGAACTTCCTTGGGTTAAACGGGTACCTCAAAGGTTATATTTTATTTAATACGTTTCATACGTAGCATAAATATGACGTCTCGCATATTCCACATCTCGACGGGTTTGGCAATACATAAAAAAGAGATTATCGCAGAGAGTAATGAATTTTAGATACCTAGTCATAAAATTCTAAATACAATAAATTTTCATACAATCCCCGCCGTTGTTGAAGCACTTATGTTAAGAAAGCATGAGTTTTGGCACAAACTTTTCATAAAATGTCACCACCTACAATTACGGTAACTATTTGGTAAAATATTTTATAACAATTAATTTTGTAATGAATATATAGTAATATTATTTCAAATTGTTTACAGCCAATCAATACTAAGCATCTGAACACAAGAATTATAAGTAAAACATAAGAAAAAAAGGCATAATAATACAATAAAAATGAGAAAATATCACTTGACTAATTATTTGTTACAATTAAATTTATTCATTATTATAAAATATCAATTTAAATTGAAATTTAATTAAGAAAGCTACATTTTTAAAAGGCATATTTATATTAATATTTGTTTATTGTAAGCTAATAAAAATATGAATTTGTCTACTAAAAGTTAAATTATGAAAAAAAATGTTATAAGCAGACCTAGAATATTATACATTTTGACACTGTAATTATAAATATCACAAAATGATACTGGATTTATCAGGTTTCCATTATTGATTGTTTGCAAATTACAATCAGTCAGTTGTAAAAAGAGTTGATCACTTAGCTTCTATTAACAGTTTTTTGAAGTTGAGAGAAGTTGCACTAATTAATTGAAAATAATTCATTAGTATGCTGTTCAAGGTCTGCTAAGAATAACCATCCAAAGCGATATAATTATGATTGCTTCAAAGTATTCAGTTTTTTAACGTTTTAACCTGTGTAAAGCTACTTTGTTGGATCTTAAAGTTTCACTGTGAATGGTCTTTTGTGTTTTAAAAAAATAATTTGAATAATATGACACAAAAATATCTACCGATTCACTAATTTCACCACAGTTTGTAAACATTTTGACTTTGGAAAGAAAAAGGATGTAACCGACACGGACACCATTTTACAGAAGCCACAAAAAATGTCAGTTAAATGATTTTAAGACTTGTGTTTTATTTACTCAATCAGATATCTTTTACTAACTTGTTTAAGGAAAGCCAATGAAATCGATGTGATGGAAGACTTTTTTCCTGGTCGCAAATTTCACAGGTCCTCCACTTTTCAGACTTAAAAAATAGCATTAAATACTAATTTGGCATTTAATTTGCAGCTTAGATTGTTTTGATAGAACGTATATTAAGTTATATGCGTTGTGATTATCGAAAAAAAAACTGTGGGTTACGTTCTTTTTATTTTCCATACTATATTCAGAACTTTTGTTAGAATTGTGTCGATACTCAATTATCATGTCACATTATATCACTAGATTGAAATAATTAATAAGGTAAAACAGTAATCTACGAGTGTACTTACCGACATAGTTCTTCCCAAAGAGTTGCATACCCATTACGGCAAATATGAATATAATGATACACAAGACGAAGGTCAGATTACCTAGAGCACCCATCGTTCTGCCCATAATGGATATAAGCAAGTTAAGCGTTGGCCATGACTTCGCCAGCTTGAACACACGAAGCTGTAATAGCAAACAAAAGATTTGTGCAGTCGCATAGGGTCGCATAAAATTCAAGTTTACCAAATTATTACATTTGTGTAGTGTGTGTATATTGAAACAAGCAAAAAAAATGTTGTGTAGCAATCCTAAAATTAATGTTAAGAATATTACTTACAAAGATATTACAGATTTTACTGTAAATTATAGTTAGACAATATCAATATAACAAAGTAGTAATATTGAAAAAAAATATGGTATTATAGTATATTATTTATATGCAATTAAACCATCATTATTTTGTAGATCAGTTGACATAAAATAATTAGCCATCTTTGATTTAAATATTGGATATAAATATCAGGTATTTATACCTATAAGACCTTGATATATCATATTTTGAAACTGTATGATCTCACTTAGACGAGTCTGGTGGTATATACAAATCAATTCGTGTAAAACGGACATATCATAAATGAGCTTTTAATTATAGATATTTTAACTGGTTTAACCTGTTGTATGTATTACTATACATCTTCGCATAGTATTTTATGAGCTTAATTTAATAAAATCCACCAAATGGAAGACATTAATTTATGTTAAAAAGATCCATAATCAAATATTTGGTTGGTTAAATCAAATTACAGACAACCCAGATAAAAAAAAATTAGATGTATGCATTTGTACGCTACAAAAAGAGACTTCAAAGTAGATATTCTTTAAACTTTTCATTAGTGAGTCAATTTTTTATGCACACATGTTTTAAACATTAAAATCTTTCACCGTCATCAATTCAACGAATATTATATAATCAATCAAATTGGATATGCCGATTGGTAAATAATCCTCTACTTTTTCCAAACAAAGAACAAAATGAACTAATACATTATTCCAAATTGCCTAAGAATGTATGTAACATTAACACATGTGGCCGCCCCCATTTTGGAATGAAAGGAGCACTTGAGATCAAATTTGAATGTAATGACTTCCACATACCATTGATAGATCTATTTATTGTTTATATCAAAAGAAATGATAACATTTTATTAAAAAATAAAATAATGGCTTAGTAAACAAGGCGCACGGAAGTACACATACGTCCATACTACTCAAAGGGTTAATGTCTCTAATTTCATTATTATATTGATATTGTCTAGAGTTATTATAATAAATACATTACTAGTTACATATTCAACTTTTGGTGCATGCAATAAAACCTATTCATATAATTATAGAAATAAATTGTCAGAAGTATACTGTTTCATATACGTGTAGCTTCCAGCAAAATTGCAACCAGCTCTGAAAAAAATGCTCATATATTTTTGAAGCCTTATTACTTTAAGAAAAGAGTGACAATATCATCCTTTCAAAGACAAAATTCATTAAATATTGCGAAAAAGGACACAAAGCATCGGATTAAGTATTTGAACCGTTTGGAGCGTATGTTATGCAAGAAAAGCACAAAATCTACATTTGGGTTTGATTTAGTTGACTGTATTTAATAAAGTTTGTCTTTGAAATAGTGACATATTAATGGAAAAAAAATAAATTACAGTAGAACCTCAATAGAATAGACTTCGGATTTAACGGACAAATTTTCCGATGAAATATGAAAATTATTGAAAACATCATTTTAATATTAAACATGTCACGCTTGTAAGCAATGTTCTACATTTAATACCCATCATGTTATACCTCTCGCACTCGAATTCAAAAAATTTAAGAATCAAAATTCATTTACAAAACCATATTTTTTTATTCATTGAGATAATTTTTCCAACAAAAAATGATCATTCATTCGTAAGGACTCAATTTATGACAAAAAAATTAATTAAGAATTTTACACCCATAATTGGAATGACAGTGAGTTATCACTTGTCTAGACATTTAAAATTGCTCTGGTTTATAAGTTATTATTACAATAATAAATTTACATTTTTTTAGTCAGTAGAACAAAAATTCCAATTGTTTTAATTACACAAGGGACATTCATCTGTAAACTTTTCTAAAGTAATAAATATGTTTTTCAAGTGTTATTTGAAAACATAAATGTAAAGAGATATCTCTATGAAAAATCAGAGAAGAAATAAATGCTTAAGTGTTAAATTCCTGAGTGTTGGTCAAGAAAAAACGCATTCAGGAAATCATATTTTTATATGACGAACATTCGGCCGAAACCTGTTTTAGTCCGTCATATCGAGGTTCTACTGTATAGCAATATATATTTGGCATTAAAGTTGTTACATGAAGACTTACAAGAGTTTTAATGATATAAAAATAGCTCTGCGTATTTTTCTATTTATTTATTTACAATGTTAGGATACTTTATTGAATTTCAAGAATTGAATATACTAATATAACCTTATTAATGATAAACACTAAATGTAGCACTGTAAAGTTATTGATAGTGACCCGACAAGTCATCCACTGTAACTTTGTTTGTATGAAAGATAACTATTTAATATTCAAGACCATTGATGAATCTTACAGAATTTTTATTTTCTGTTAGAATTCACACACACTCCAGTTAGGGCGCACAAGATTGTCAAAGAAATTTTAGGTTATAAAGTTACAGTTAATACCTGGATAGCATGTACATGGGAGGTAATTAAGTAAAAGATGGTAAGTAATTAAATTTTATTTAAATAACACATTATAAGTGCAGCGTTTCTTAACTTATGGATCGCGATCCAAAATAGGGGTCATTTATATTTAATAGATTGCAAAATTTTCTCAAGATAAAAAATATTCTTGAAATAAAAATATACTCTACAATCTATTCTGCACAAATGAGAGAAATTTAGAGATACATGTTATTTTATTTATATTTTTTTGGGGTGCGAAACCTTAAATTAATTACTCTGAATTGGGTGGTTGGGGGTTTAAGAAACGCTGGTGTAAAGGATGTGAACATATCTAAAGCTGTATTTGAAATTTATCAGGAATAAATACTTTGAACTTAAGTTTTTGCTCTGTATAATCTAAGCTAAATTTAATCTGCTATAGTAAAATTAAAAGTTAAATTGGTATAAATGTTGTCCTTCGTAAATATAGCTTTAAGCTATTACTCCCATGGTCTCAGTGGATATTTAAGAAAGTTCTATTCTCAAATATAAGGAAGACCCCTCCAGAGTGTGCAATTGCAAAAAATAGTATAGTATATTTAAAATGTAAATATTAATTGGTCCAACTTTAATGCCAAATAACTGAAGGCGGATTTAAAAATATAGCCTGATATTGTCGATATTGTCTCCCAGGTATGAAGATTTCTAAATGATGTCCAATTATAATACCCGGAAAACACTACAGATCTTTATAAAGCGGAATCCTTTGAAAAAATATTATTATTATAAGAAAAGGATGAAACAGGGTGAAACCTCCCGGCGCTGAGTGTCCCGTCGGACCAACCTGTGTAATTCTTGCCGAATAACTGCATCCCCATCACGGCGAATATGAATATTATGATACAAAGCACAAATGTGAGGTTGCCTAAGGCTCCCACTGTTCTACCCATTATGGAAATTAACAAGTTCAGTGTTGGCCATGACTTCGCCAATTTGAAAACACGAAGCTGTAAAAACATCACGGTGTTAACACGTTTATTCATAATACAATCGTCCAATGCGGCTTCAATCATGATTAGGCATCATGGGAATAATTTACGACATATCATTTACAAATTTATGTGATATTAAGAATCAAGTTAAATTGGTTCAGAAGTACTTTTGTAATCAAGACTAACTTAATAAAAGTACTTCTTAAGAAATACAACCAAGTATCAAAAACTGACTATTTTATTTAATAGTTTTAAAGATATTATTGTGGTTCAGCAGCAGATTTTATTGAAAAACTCTGCATTCAAAGTTATTGTCTGAAAATTTCAGCAGGAAAATTTAATAGATCCACCAGATTTTTATTTGGCTATTGTACTTGTAACTAAAAATACATTAACTTTTTTTTTGTCAATTTACTGATAAAAGTAAACAAGTATGTTTTCATGACTATAATAATTTAGCTTCAAACCATTAAACCAAATATGATTAAAAAAATATATGTTCTGCAATATGGAATGCCTTACGAATCGAGTTACTTACACATATAACTGCAAAAATATTTTTCATTTTCAATACATGAATATTCTGTATTATTATAATGTCTTTTATATTTATACATACCAAAAATATCAAATGTGTAAATATATTATTTTTCATTTTGTATGAATATTGACTTCATTTATGATATTTTTGTATAAAATTCGAATTTGGAACAAAACTCTATTGTAAGCCAAAAACTAATTGTATGTTTCTTTATTATTCTATTACATATTAATCTAATATTCTTAAGTCTAAGAAATATTTTTGGTATGGTAATTGTAGATACATCCTGGATATGTTGAGTTAAGATTTTTTTATTTGTTTGTGTATAATATGTAGTGCACGATAAAAATTCGATATTAAAAATATACAACAGTAAAAAGAGATTGTCATTGGTTTGAAGACTCTCTACATTGCTTTATAATATAAATGTTTTACTAATATAATTCTTTAATTTTAGATCACAGGTGAAGAACATTCGTTCATGTCAGTGAGGCAACAATTTTCAAATTTCTGAATGAATGTGGCCATAAATTGAAATGGCAAATATACTTTTATGTAAGGAATTATGCTAAAATAAATAAAACGAGAAGTTTAATAGGTAATCAAAAATATTACGATTATTTAAATTATGATACCTTTACAACATTAATTTCAGTATTTAAGAAAATGGATAATACTGGATCATTCTTCCAAATAGATTTAAGAAATAAAAAAATAACCATTTTTTCAATAAATAGCTACTATTTTTTAAGTAGCTCTAGTTGCTTAGTTTCAGCATACCAATATATTGGTATGACTGATTGAAAATTGCCTCTTTAAAGTATATATGTACATAAAAAAATATTTCTGTTACTACTAAAAATTATCCTTACCAATCTGAATGATCTCAAAACGGACAATCCTTGAACACCCTCGAGGCCCAATTCCAGCAGGGACAATGCCACAATGATGAAATCAAAGATGTTCCAGCCCTCTTGAAAATAATATTTGGGGCTCATGGCAATCAGTTTGAGGGTTGCTTCAATGGCGAATGTCGCCGTGAAAAACTGTAATGGCAATAATAAACATGAATGTACTATCAAAAATCTTCTGCATTATTAGGATACTATAGAGTTAAAAAAAAATTATAATTTAGGGAAAAATTATGTCCAAAAAGTTTCTATATAAACCATGGACAGTCAGGTAAATTTTCATATATACTCTATTATGAAACATCTACACTGAGGAAATTCAAAATTATTACAGATCATAAAAATAATGTAATGCTAAAGCGTGGTA
>JAGVSQ010000134.1:33362-48818 GCA_022683975.1 Rhyacophila evoluta
AAAATCTAAAATTAATACTGTTCGGAGCATAACAGTGTTAAAATTGTGATTCAAAACAATAATTAAACCATTCTAAAATAAAATCAAGACAATCAATTTGTGTTAAAATGATATTCTCTGTATATATCAATTAATATCAAATATGACTATTTAAAAATAAGTATATTTATTTCGTAAGTTTTACTCTACATTTTTTTTTTGTTTTTAATTCCAAATTTAAATTTAATAGCATTGTTCTTTAAAATGAAACACATATATTGTATAAGTTATTGTTTTTACTTTGCCAAGTGTATAGCCATGTTACTCTACCATTCAATTGTGTATTGAGGTGAATGAATGTATATGAAAATAATATCTGTTTGAAACTCAAGCTACCTGATGGTTACAATACATGAAATATCACACAGCACCAAAACGCTTCTATACAATTCTCATTAAATTCATGTGTAACACACGTCAGTAAAAATAAAATTGTATAGAAAACCACTTTGCAATACAGTACAATATATGATATATATTGTAAACCTAATGAATTAATAATTACGTATGCCTATGAATTATTTGCATTTCAAAAGAAAATTTTTGAAGCTTTGTTTGTGTTCTACGGATGTATGTTTTCATTAACAAGTGGACCAGTCAATATCACCAAGGTTATCTGATGTTACAGCATAGTATTGAACGTTACATGCTTTATGGTACTTAACATAGGACGATTCTATGTTGACCATTGTTGCTTCCACATTATAATTCACAATCTAGAATTTCGTTTTTTGGCATATTAATTCAGTGTATAAATACCACTCATTTGCAAAAAACGCAATGCCAAAAACGGAATCGAAGACATGAATATGAATGTGTAGAATTCTTGAGTATAGGTGGTTATTACAACATTATGCAAAATTATGATAGTACTAGAATTTTTTATTGAAATTGTATGTTTTCTGTAACAGAGTTTGATAACTAAAACCGATAGCAAACTGATCACTGGTCTAAATATACAGGTAGATGTTACATTTATCTTTATCTAATTTTTACTTCAAGAGCAAATAGCATGTATTTTTCATTTATCGGTTATCAGTCTAAGTCAAAACTGTAAGCAAAGCCGCTTAACATGTGAATGCTCTGTATGGTAGTGAATTTATTATTTATTATAAATATCATTAAAGTCATCAAATCAATGATGTAAATATATCTTTTAAATCCAATATCAATATTCTTAAAAGCAGTGAGTGAATATTGCGATCCAAATGTTAATCACTACAAATATAGCGGTGAAACAATTTCATATGTAACAAAGAATTAATAAATGAGTAATCTACAATAGCTTTATCTTAGAAATACCTTGATTGATTAATTCATATTGATTAATTATTATGCGGACATGCAGTGCTACAAGAGGTATTTATATTCACAAATTATTCACGAGAATATAAGTTTAAATTTAATATTTAATTTTAGACATTTAAATTAATATTTTTAATGTGTCACTTAAATACTGCAAGAGTGTTTAATAAAATCTGATTGCCATTCAAATTAAAGTAACCGCCAATTTAAATATTTTATAATTATTCATACATAATCAGAATTCAACATGATCGGTTTTGAGATGTGTAATTTATAGTTTTCAGGCAAAATGTGAATTTTGAGTTGTTGCTATTCGATTTGCTTTGTTATGCCAAGAAGTTTTTTCCAATCTATTCAGCTGTTGAGGTCATAGTGTACTAACATACCATCTTCCCTCAGGGTTAAAATGGTCAGCCCCTTCAAAAGAACTGTATTATTTGATTAATATGTCCAACCCGCCAGAAATTTAATAAATTTGATAGTAGCCAGTTCATAATATTAGTTATATATTATTATTTGTATTATGTTAGTGACGCTACTAATTATCAATTTCTTGAATTGCACTAAACTCTTTCTTAAGAATTTTTAACTTATCATTCTTATAATATTCATTGTCTATGTCTCTGACATCCTGACAGAGAAAGACAGTTTTTCAATGTCTTTTATTGAATGATTTTAGTTTTGCATTATAAACAGGTAGTTTTAAAATACCTGCGAAGTCCACAGAGATGCCTGCTTGAGGCTCATGTCATTTATATTATTGTGAAATCCACAAATCAATCAATTTTCTTTATATTCCAGCTTTCAAATTACAACACGCACCGTGATTTTAATGTTATTATTTTAACTAATGTGACATTACATACATAGCATTTAGTTTAAAAAAATTTCTTAATCTCTCAATACAACAAACTTCTGGATGGTCGCATCCAGTAATTTTATTCTGTTTGGTGAATTATTCTACAATTTAAAGAAGAGATATATTTTTCTGAATCGAAAAGCATGTTCAACTCAAAACTAACATTTTTGTAAAAATTACTTTTTTATGAATAGCTACAGTTTACTTTTTTTTTATCCAAAACTTATGAAACCAATTTACTGTTATTCTATATCGATATTTTAATAATATAGAAAATGTACAAATGTTTTTTGTTTTATTTTTTTATATTACATTTAATAAATTACAATAAAATTTAATCACAAATTCTTTCATCGAAAAAGTCAGTTTTGTTTTTGAGGGTAACTATTTTTATCAAAATTACATCTACATTTTCTGATATTTAGTAAACCCAAAAATCTGAAGTGAAGATAACATTAGAATTCATTATCACATAAATTATTTGAAACTATTAGTTTTTTTTGGCTATTAAATTTCATTTGCGATTTTTTTAATAACCAAAATTTAAATTATGGAACCATTGTGATCGCAAAATTTGTTTTTGTAAGGTAAATAATTCATTCAGTTTTATTATGATACTGTCACAGATGTTATAGTAAATATATTCTAGAAATACCATTCGTTGAAAGGGATTAATCAAAAAATATTGAAGTATAGTTCTTATTAGAGTTTCATAATGGTCTTTTTTTCTATCTGTGGAAAAACGGTATTGCGATAAAAAATAATACATTATAATGAATTCCAATATAAATTTAAATATTACCTTATATAGGACTCAAAGAAAATAAAATTCTCAGATAATTTGTGAATATAATTGATGGATGGGAATGAAGATGATTTTGAGGATGAGGTTGTCAAAATGAGCCGTGTATTAAAACTAACCTAAATTAGCATAATACACAGGAACAATGATGGCACCGTTTTCTTCCGACATGGGCGTGACAGCATTGGAGTCGTCAGCGTAGGGGAGATGCTCCTGAGCGTCCAAGTACGTGGACAGCACCAGCGGCTTTCTATCGGCACCAGGTGGAACCAGCCGTCCTCTGCCGTTTCTCAGCGTCAGCTGGTGCGATCCTCTCGATCCTCGCCGGAGGTTAAAAGGTGAGCCGGGCAGCGATAAACTCGCCTGGAACCAAACGACAGCCTTCCTGATGCCACTTCGCTCTAGCCACAACTTTATAAATAATATTAAAATACACATTATTAAACAGTGGCGAAGAATAACCATTGAAGTGAAGTTAACAATTTGTGCAGGAAATTTTTTTTCAATTTTTTAATTTGATTGGTATCTTATTAATTTTTAAGTTTCTAATAGTTTTTTTCTTTTTGTAAAATTATTTTTATTGTTATATATATAATTTATATAAATATTTATTAAATATATTGTTTAATATGGATGACAGTGCGTCAGAATAAATTGATTTTTACTATTTACCACTTATTATTATGTATTGTTCATGATAAATGATTGAAATTAAATCATGGGTTTTTTAATATGGGTTCTTCGCCACTGACATCTGATGTTATACAGTAATTTATGAAAATTCTTATATTTTAGAATAGACATTATTAATATCACAGAATGTAAAAAAAATGTGTCAATATTAAAAAAACAATTTTGTTAGCCATGCTATCAGTTTTAGTTGGAATAAGCCAAAACACCATATTAGTAGAGAACTAACTGAACATATATGTTCTAAAAAATTTAATTGATTTCTCTCTACTGTATCTCTCGGTATTCTTCTACTGCCTTCTTAAAAAAATAACATTGCTCATTTTTGATTTGATGTTACTTAGGTATTTGAAAGTTTATCCTAATTAAATTTAATAATCGTGGAATCGATAATGCATAACGTTGACAATATAAATTAAGTAATTCAAGTATCCAAGTTGTAACTATCAATATTTTAAAGAATTTACAATAAATATCCAAAATTGCACTGTTAGTATTATAAGAGAAAGTGACTTCATTGTCAGTCGCTGACAGCTTTTTAGCAAAAGTTTGTGAAAGTTGACAGAATTCATAAAAAATAATGATTGAGCGTAATCTTTTAAAAAAATGGATGAATGGATTAAATGAGGTTTTTAATTTTGATAACAAATACCTCTATCAAATATGCCAACTAGCCAATTACAATAAAATCTATAAATTTCTTACATTCTGTGATATTGATTCAAGAAAGAATTTTTTATTGTTGTGTATCAAAAGAAAAATGAAGCTTTTCCAAAAAATATTTTCTTTATAAAGGTATATTTTTTTATTTCAAGGTATATTGAAAGTTTTTTGTTATTTTATTTAGTATATTAGAAAAGCTTCAGTTTACTTTTAACTATGCTATAATAATTATATAGTAATGATTTTGCTTCATCTATTTTCACTAGCATTTATTGGATGTCTACAATTTTGATAGTGTGATATAAAACACTGCATTTAGTACTTTTTATTCATCAGTAAATATTAACATTATTTCTATTTCTTTTTCTTATACTTATATAGTACAGATACTATATTGATTTGAGATAGCCATAAATGTTAATGTAATGTTGAAGCAAATTCTTGACTAAAACATATTTTCCAAATGCAGATATCAAATTCATTCATTCTGGGATGTATATAATACCCTAGAGTAATTCATTCTTTATGAATTATTCGTCCACATTTTGCTGATTTTTTTAATAATGAATTTATCTATGGTTGTATTTAATTTGATTATTTGTATTTCGAGGAATAAGTTACGTGACAAAAACTATGTAATGTTTTATGGATCTTTCAAAATTATTCAAAGAAATTCTCTGGAATTTATTTAATACCTAACTAATTTTATTATAATCTAAAACAAATAAATACCTATGATATACGGGGATAGTAAGTAGTAGGGTAAATATAAAACTAGATCAAATAATTACTATAAATCCATTCAAAACTTTTCATTTTAGATTGTAATCATTCTGAATTTTAAAGTATTCAAAAAAGTATCTCAGGTATATTTTTTAATCCAGAGACAAGCATGCAGAATGGTGCAGAAACATGTATTTTTCAAGCGCGTATTGATTCTCAAAACACATGAATCTCAGAGAACATGAAAATACATGAATTTCGGAGAACATGAAATAACATGAATATCAGAGAACATGATATGACATGAATCTCTGAGAACATGAAAGAACATGAATTTATATTTTAAACACCCTAACGAAGGAACAACACCGACGTATGAGGTAAAATCACCACATACCTGTGAATTATCCTGGCAGAGGGCATAATAAACCTGGCTTTTAGTTCCGTATCTAGCTAGTCTTTCAGGGCAGGGGACCTTCGAATCAGAGACAGATATTTGGTAAAAAAAATTACACATCAAACATGGTAATTGTTCGAACGCCGCACAGAGAGGCCAGAGATACACTGTGACAACATTAACTGGCAAAGCAAGCGACTAGTAGACAGGTATAGTATGACAGTATTGTTCAGTGAGTGCTAGGAAGTCACAACATCGACAAGAACATTGTTTGAAGAGAGAAAAGAACATTGAATTTACGAAGAGTATCGATATATACCTAATTCGGAACGACCAGTTACGTTAAACATTCGGCATGCTTCATACAATATTATGCACCATTCTACACGTCCCTTTTCAAGGAGTTTGACAACTGTTAAATATAGTTGTTTCGTAACAAATTTTTAAAAAGCACGTTTATTTTTATATTCAAAGAATTAATTACGATACTAATAAAGCGACTATCATTCTTTTCACGCAGCATACTTTTAAACATTTGTACATAGTACTTTTGGCTAATTCTTCATGATATACACATATTGTACAAACAGGGTAATATTAAAAATGCATGCACCTACGATAGATGTTGCAGTTCTAGGATTACCCTTTTGTGAATTTGGTTGTATATAGAGAATGTTACCACTCGACTAATCAACTTTGAATTATTCCATCATGCGTTCATAATCAATAAATACTTCACAAAAACGTACCATAACTTTTCAGCGTTAAAATATAACGTGCATTTTTGGGATTGTCAATAGTTATTATTGATCGTGCAAAAGGGTATAGGGTCGTAATATTTTTCATGAATTAATTTATTCAAATAAACTTAACTTATACAAAATACTTTGTACATTATAAATATATAATTTTTCTGATGTCACATTCCTGCAAATGTTAAATTTTTTGTATTTCCACAGTTACATAATATATGTTCTTTCTAATCTATATAGAAAATCTTTGTTCAAAACCTACCTTTAACGATGGTTACCTTCATCTAACGATAATACCCAATTACATAACTAGGAAAGATACTAAATATTTATATAAAGATTTCTCCAGAAGATCATACTGCTTAAAAAAATCTTTCACGACTTTGGAGTTTTATGATTTTAAAAATCCTGAACGACTTTTTCGCAAAGTAAATTTTGATGTCCAATTTTGAGAGACTCCACACTCACAAAGAAGCTACAAGTATTTAAAGTTCTAATTGATTAATTAATTAAACAAATTTTTTTAAACCAATTCTAGAATTTAATATATCATCATATAATATATTCGATACCTTCAACAAAAGTCTAATTATAATATATGTATAAGATATTTATTGTTAAAAATTGAGGTCGGCATTAAAATACAAATTTTTTGGTTTAGGTGTATTTGATAAAACCTAATTAGTTTAAAAAGAACTTTCAACACCCACTTCTGCTGTGTTTGTGTGTGAATATAATATTTTAATATAATAATTGAACGATATCTGATCCAGTTTCCCAGAGTCTAAATTTCTTCAAATAATTTTGAGGTTTCTGATTCATCACCTTCTGGAGACATTTAAAAAAATAATACTGCACAACTGATAGAAAGAAAAAATATGTCAAAACGAATTGAAGGTTTGATAGTCCAGTCAAATACATGCAAAAGTGTCTCAAGTCATTGAAACATTGTCTACACAGTAATCTTTCATTAAAATCTATGATAAGCTTGAAAGAGGAGTCATTCAGTATGAAAATTCAAATGCCCTTTTAAAATGATGTTGATTTAAAAACGAGAGCATATTTTTTTGTGGAATACCACATATTCGACAAATAATAACTTTTAATATAAACATTGCTACGGTTCAAATTTTCCCTCGATTACTGTTTACGATTAAATGTTTTTTCTTTTAATATTTTCAAATTAAAAATTATTTTTAAAACATTGTATATTTTAAAGAGTTTTTAATTTGGAATGAATGAGCGTTTTCTGTGGTATATTTTTTATAATCCTCGATGGCAGATAACTATGGAACAAAATTTTCAACACCACTTTCATGTTTAAATATTAGAGTTTTTTAACTTTAAGGTAAATAAATAATATTAATTTGATAAAACTATCCTTTTTTTATAGTTAGAAACTAATTTTAATTTATATCGCACAATCAAATTCTTATAGAACAGATAAATTTTATAAAAAATCTAAAATACCAATTTTATTAATGGTCCAAGTCAAGAGTCATTATTAATTAACTTCAGATTATTTTTAATTTATCTTATGACTTTTGTAAAGTAGTTTAATATAAAAACTACACTATTTTTGTTTGACAATTAACATATTGTTATACTGATATTGTCGATTTTATACTTTCTAGATATTTTGATTTGGTACTTAATATTTTATGCATGAACGTTCCCAACTTTGAGCTTCATAAAAATAATTTATTTTCCACATGGTGATAGTAAAATTTTGCCATATATTAAATAATAATATATATGTTTATCGAGATAAAATAATGATGATAAATTAATAAATATTATATGAAAGCGGTATTAAACAATTTTGTGAACTATCCATTTCAATCTATTAACACCAATTGAAATTATATTTTTTTAATTTTTAAATAAATAATATCGTACAATTAATTTTTTAAAACTGTATTTAAATTTTATTACAACAACGATTCAATTTGTTTTGCATCAAATGTTTAAAATGTGTAGATAAATAATTGTATTAAGAGAAAATTTGATTCATTCGAATACTTAAAAAGGCATTTTACCCAAGATAATGAAATGAAGTGGAATTTATAGAAATTCTCAATATTGAATAGAGCTATTTTTTCAGATTGAATTAACTATTAAAAAATATAATTATTTACGTCAATTAAATGTAATAATAATCACTTAAAGTTATTAATTATTAATCGGTATGATATTCACATGAATATAATTAACAAATACAGCTTAACTGAATATTTTCTTGGATTAAAAAATAGTTCTTTTCTGTTTGAGAAACGATCAAAGCGGACAATCATAATGATTTTAGATGTAGATTGGATTAATGAGATGTGGAATATGAAAGGGTGTTTGAGTCAGTGTGGTTTGTAGCTTTATATGTGTAAACTTTTGATTGGTCGTGTTGTATTGATATGAAGTTAGATGTAAAAATACATATATATTATTTGAACTCACAGTGAACTAATTATTTTTGATGAGATAATTTGTAAATCACGATTGAAAGTTATCACTTCAGTAGTGGAGTTGGTAAGCGCACATATTCGGCACCAAAAATTATAAACAACTGCAAATTTGATGTGTGGTTATCACTTTTAAACTTGCATCTTACTATTCAGAATGATTTGAAAAAATAAGTGATTAACCTATTTGGGCGTACTGACTCGTGTGTGTGTCAGCGAACTAATGATCTAGAGAGAGTAATTGTTCTATTCTATTCTTTTATACTGCAGTGGAAACCTCTTAACATGAAACCAAAAGGACTGAACTATTTTTCGAGTTGGAAGACAGACTGACATTTGATAAATCGGGATTGCTTTCACCTAACGACGAGCAGTACCTGGGAATTATTGTTTATCTAGTAAAAAAGGGGTATGTAATATTGGGTAATTACGCGGCTGCAAATTTTAAATAAATTTTGTTCCCTCGAATGCAAAAACTTTTACAAGGGCTTTCGTTTCGTGTTCCAAGAAATTGTATTTCTAGTGAAAATAAGGATAAAAACAATTGGGTGACGACCTGCCAAGGTTAGGTAATTTTGTTCGTTCAAATACAAAAGCTATTAATTGCGTTATTGTTTCATCTTCGAAAAAATTGCAGGTCTAGTAAATAAAAGAGTAAAAACATCTGAGTGATGACTGTCTTGTTTGTTTGAGGAGCAAAATCTTTTCATCTTAACAGAAAAAATATATATGAAATTACATGGATTTGGTCGGGATCGCAGTATTATTTCATACTTATCGATTTTTCACATTAAGCATTTGCATGTTAAGAGGTTTCCACTGTATTACAACTGAGAATAATACAATATCTGTTTAACTGACTAACAACACGTATAAATCTATTGACGTTACTAATTAAAAAGCCCACTCCTCAAAAAACTCACTCTTTAGGTGAAATAAAATTTCGAATGGCTTACGCGCGAAAGGATTAATTGAGCCGCAGTGGTATTAGTTATGTCCATTTATTGACCAACGACCACATTTGAATTTCTATCATTTTCATCATCATATCTTTCATTGGATATTGATTATCATCTGAACATTGAAGAAATCCAAATTATATAATATTTGAAGAATTACTGGCAGTTTTTTTTGACATCCACATCGTTGTTTTGAAGCTGTGAAAACTTTAAATATCTGTATGCTATTACAATTGAATAATAATTCTATTGGTGTAAGAAATTTTGTTGATAGCTATTTCGTTAGGCACATTATTGTCAAGATAAATGTGACTAAATCGACAAGGATTACCAATCATAAATATTATAATATCAATGGTATTGTAGACATATCGGTCCAATGACCATTTTATTCAGATGGTTAGTTTAAAATTGTAGTTTGTACAATACTATGGCAATGTAAGTTGTTTTTTATTAAGTAAATGTTACTTAAATTAGTATGTTTTTCTAAGTTGAATTTATGATATAGTGTGTGAAATTGTGATTAAATGAACTATCGAAATAAAGTGCTTTTATCAAAAATATATGATACTTTATTTGTAAATATGCTGCATGTATTCAAAAATAGCTAATTATTGTAAAAAATACCTTAAAGTATTGTGCTTTTTTGTGTATAAGCCAGTACAACTTTACAAGTAGAAAACCTACCTAATAATAATATTTTTTGACTCTATCTAATCTATTTAATTTGAAATAATTTAATTTAAAAATTGATTTTCTCAGCTTTTGCCATAAATATGATTTAAAAATAAATAAATATGTACAAAACTTGTTTCATAAGTATTGAAATAAATAGACGAAATTCACATCGTTACATCTTACATTTTTTTTTTACAAGAATAATTTGTTAAACAAATGCCAAAATTCTGCATCCAAAACACATGGGTAACATGCTAATTTTGGTTTAATGGGATTGGAACCTAAATAATTAACAGGGGTCTATTTATCTATCTATGGAAAGTGACAAGTGTAAAGATCTGATTAAAACTATGAAAAAATATTAGCAAATGTAAAATAAAAAACTATAGAGGAAGGAAATAAGAAAATATTTCTTGTTCATATTATGATGTTATTTTGACAAAGAATTGAAATAATTTTGGCTGTTAAGGAATGATAAAAATGGCATCATATGGATATACAGTGGTAGCAGTTTATTGTGATCACTTTGGAATCTGTAACTTTTGATAGCAATAACAAGGTGATAAAATTAAGCAGAAAAAAAACACATTATTATAAAATAGCGTTTGCTAAACAATATTTTTAATGCCGAATCAACTTTATAATCATTTCCAAAACATTCTCTATTTCGATCATTGTTTTGGAAGGAAATATGAGCAGTTTCTCTGATATATTTTTTAAGATCTCACAGATTGTTTTTAGGCAACTTATTATAACGCTCTAAAATTCTTCACTTTTTTCAAGTGACAAATCCATATGTTTTTCTTTTCTTCTCTATCGGTAATCAATTATAAACTTTAAAATAAACTTGAAAACTACTGTATATTTGTTTTTGCAATATCCATTCTAAATATAGAGCATATGGATTTACACAGTGTGAAGATTTCCACTCCAAAAGTGGAGTATAAGGATCTCCAGAATGTGAAGACATGTGTGTCTTGACAGATTATTTTTCATGAAAATTGTTTATTAGACAATTGCTCAACCCAATATGCATTTAGTCCAGCATTTTTAGATTGTTTAAATATCCAACAGATGTGAGAATAGAACCCGCATTCCCCGGATACGAGTCACGCATGTTAACCTCTATGCTACGAGGGGAGTCTGCTATATAGCAGCATATATAATTAAATTAATAAGAGTAGCCAAGGTTTGATTATAATAAGCAAATAGTTTTATATGATGCGGTTTGTTACTGACTGATTGATTGTGATAACAATAGCTGATTGATAATATTATCAAGCTTCCACTGAATTTAATTTTTTATCTTCAGATACTTCCACAGAATACGTCTAGTTAAGTGTAATTATTTCAAAATACTTCATTATTATATTTAGTCACTGAAATAATGTATTCAATATTCTGAAAGAAATAGTTCTTCAGTAAAGTATTGTATGATAAATTGTCCTTAAATTGATAGATTTAAATTTACTATGAAACAGTTTTTGTGCATATTTGAAATTGAAATAATCAAGAAAATTGCCATTTTGCAAAAAATGTAGCTTTATTTAAGCAAATATTCTAGTAAAAATAACTATCAAATACTAGCTGTTTGCTGGAGCTTACAGTTAAATATTTATAACATTTTATATTATATATATGAAATCTAATCCAATAGTTAAATATTTTATTACTGTGTACCATGACATGACAACATGGATACTTATTTTATCTGAAACTATATTAAAACATGATGGAATAATAAATTAGTTTAATGATTTTTATTATATATTATTAATGTAAAATAATAAAAAAATATAAAATGTGCAATACACAATGGTAAATTAAGAGTTAAAAATTAATAATAATAGTACTTGAAAATATGTTTTAAAATATTGGATACCTACTCAAACATCACTTACCATAATAGAATTTTACTTATGTTGAAATAGATAAAAAAAATTACTATATTAAAATAAATAATACCAAAATGCTCAGTGGGTAAAGATTGCAATTTTTTTTTTTATGATAATTAAATAAAAAATGGTGTTTAAGGAAAGAGTTTCGACTATAGATAATTGAATTCTATTCTATTATTTTTGTATCTTGTCTATTTTGAATAAAACAAAATTTAATTATGTGTAACATTTACATTATCAGTTTGTATAATAAATAATTCACACACATGTTAAGTATTATATAATATATAATATTTTTTAATTTAAAGGAAGTTTAAACAATCTTGAATATTTCCGGAGAGGATCAGAATCAGAAACCTTATAGAATCTGAATATGTACCTATGGAGGGAAAGGACAACAAAATCAAAATTGCTATTTTCAAACAAATGCACAGTGCAGAATAAAGCGATTTGTATATTATTATATATTTGTAGTAATTTGACTGAAAGTGCATGAAGATTTAATAAATTACAGCGGCCATTATTATTCGAAAAAGTGTAAAATTCATAAAGATCGACATTAAATCTCAATATAGACAAACTACACCCCAGAACAACGACAATTGAAAAATTCTCGCTTTTCACACACATGTTACAAAGATTCCAAGCGAGAATTGCGGTTGTGGCACAGTTTAGTACGTCTATTTTGAGCTTGAGTCACCAACTTTCTGGCATTAAGTCGAAGAAAATACTACGCCGTAATGTCGGAAGATGATTGTTTAATATCGTAATCAGTGATTTCTAAATTATTTCGTTGTATAAGCATTTGTGGTAAAATATTGGACGTATTTTTGGTAAAATACTCGTCACCGCGTATTTTCCGATGGGAACAAATAATGTAAATGGTAAGTGTGCGGTAAGTGGTCGGTACGTTGAATGTATTCTGATGATGTACTACCTTACTAGACAATGTTTAGTTAGCATTCCAAGCAGTAGATCATTTACATTAAATATTACAGATAACATGCTTGCAGCGTAACATAAGGGGATTGGAAAGTTTAAGAACGGAACAGACTACTAAGTTAGGAATTTATACATTATTGGAACTTTTATAAAATATACACTATTCGTAATTAATAATTAAAAATTCCTTATTCGTAATTAATTGTAGTCTATTATTTATTTGAAAAAAATTACTGTATCATCAATATATCAATAAACATAGTCTTATAATAAATTACTTCAATGAAAAGATAACAGGACTATTTTTTGTCCTATTTTAAACCAGATTTACATACAATAATTATTTCAATGTAATAAATTATCAGATATTAAATTATATTTATTTTATGGTCTATGTATAGTTTCTGGTTTCGAAGCTGTATTCCGTTTTGAAATACAAACTTGCAGATTAAGTTTTAGCTATTCTTATATCTCTTCAAAATGAAATAAAATAAATAAAAATGATTTAAATAAGAGATAGATTAAGAGAAATGAAATAGGAGTTACTTCACATTCAACTAATACAGTATTGTCTGTGTTGAAAATGTATTTTGTGTTCTGTGTGTGTGTATAACATTATATAAATGCTCAAGTATCTGTCGTATTTATTTTTATTAGAAGAAATTCAATTTTATTTATTTTTATATCTATAGATGAAAATTTATGAACAAAAGTATTTTTTTATCAAAAGTATAAATGGAGTAAATAGATAATTATCTGTATTTAAAACAGAGATTCTTCTTTACGAAGCATTGTTATAAAAAGAAGTTCATTTGCCAACTTCAGCTGAAGTATCTTTATAATGACAATTGGAGTCAATATAATATAGTAGAAATAATTATTTGATTTATTGCATCTAATTACTTTACTTTTGCTAAATTTTCAATTAAATTCTAACTTCATCAATATTATTTAAATCCCGAAAATTAAAACTTTATAATTGAACACCCCTGGTAAGTGGATCACTTTCTTGTAAACATACATACTTTAAACTCGATATATATTTAAACTTGATCTAATGACCTATTCTTTAAAAGATATCCATATTTTTTAATTAACCTGATATATGACTAGAGATTATGTGTAATGTTTGAATTTTGTTTGTGAATTAATATGTATTTCGTAAGTGTTAAAATGAAAAGTAAAATTTTGAAAACCGCTTTTGAAATTGCTTTAATGTACTTTTACAACATAATAGATTCTAGGCACCTTCCCATCTTGTTGTATTATGTATTATTACATCCAAGTATTTTATGTTATTGTGTTATATGAAGAAAGGTATAGACCAAAATATTACAGACAAATGCACACATGAAGGTCTAATTTTTGGTTTCCTTGATATTTAGTTTAATGGTTTTCTTGAAATAATCTGCCATTATTGTAGATATGACTCTAATATTTTTATGTATACTTTCTTTAATTTTTTATCGAATACTATTTTTAAACTACAGAAGTTATATCCACATAAAAATATCTTCGACACTCTGGAAATGAATCCAGTAATATATTAAAATGGAAACTGATAATATTTCCACTAAAAGAGCTGTTAATGAACACAATAGAGATGGATTTTATGTTATAGACTTAACGTATTTGAAATATGTCATAAATGTTTGTAAGTATGTTTGTAATATTCTGGAAATGGTAGCTTATGTATAAAATTTGAGTTTAGTGTTTGTATGTGTAATATTAGTGTTGGTGTGTGCATGATGTTTGAAGTTGTGAGTATGTGCTAGAGTGGGCTGTGGGCTGTGGGGTGAGGCGTGAGCATGCTGGTACTTACCGCGCTCACCTTCCGCCCGGGCGCCTGCTGGTGGAACTGCTGGGGCTGGGCCTGCTGCTGCTGCAAGAGCATCTGTTGCTGGTGTAGTTGGTGGTGTTGGTGGTGGTGTTCGCTCACCGACTCGACCCCTTCACTGCGCATGGACATTTTCTCCCGGTTGTTGTCATCGTTGCCTTTCTCCTGGCCCACGAACAGCTCGTAGCTGTGGCAGGAGAAGTCCGAGGGGGACTTGGCCATGGGGCCCAAATCGGGGTTTGCCGCGGCCGCTGCAGCTGCTGCTGCCGCCGCCGCGTGAGCCTCCAGCTTGGCTGCTCGATTTGCCGCCGCTTCTTCCGCTTCCTATAAAGTACAATATACAAATGTTATCATTCAATTATAAAAGAAAAAAATACTTTTCATCAAAACTTATCTACCATAATATTATATTATGGTATTATGGACAGTAAGTTATATGGCTATATAGCATACAAA
>JAGVSQ010000135.1:0-51980 GCA_022683975.1 Rhyacophila evoluta
AGAATTTAAAATCAATTTCCATCAAGCACCATCAGTCGAAAATATTAATTAAGATACTACAACTATTGTAGATAGGAAGAGAGCACATGTATTGAACTACAAAAATATATACTCGTACGGCAATGAAGACATAATGGTTTCGCTTATTCACAAATATGCTTACACTCATCGACATATCGAATAAATAATATTACAATATACCGGGGAGATTATACGTATTATTATACTTGATCAAAATAAAATGAAACCGCTTATAATTGTACCATAAGAACTACGCTACTGACATGTTGATCAAGTTAGTTCAATTACGTGAAGTGTTGGTACGTTTTACTGATCAGTAGACATTTGCAATAACAGGACATGTATATTATATGCTCGTATATCGTAAGGAATCTGCACAAAAGCTTTGGTACTTACTATGTTCGAGTAAAATTACAAGTATAACGAATCTTAATTGCGTCGAAACAATTCAAGTCCACTGTTCTATGTATAATTTAATGTCTTCATTTCATGTATACAACATATATGAAAAACAATAATATAATTAAGGAAAAACGTAAAGCACTCTTATAAAGTATATTTTTTATTTGTAAATTTGGCTAAGCCGGTAATGGCCGGGTATCAACAAACAATGCTTTGCAATGCAATGCAATTTAAGATGCTAGAACGAGCAACTGATTCTCCTGTATTATTTATATTTTATTTTCATGGAGTAAATATTACATTCTAGAACAATTTTCTGCTCAAATAGTTAAAAGTGGTCAAACTATCTCTTTTTAAATGAAATTTAAGAACTTGAAATATAACAATGGGATGACGAAGAAAATAAACGGCAGTAGATTAATCTCAAGCAAACGTTTTATGGTTGATAATACGTAAAAAAAATCAAAATTACAAATAAAAATAAGATAAAAATAGACACATCTTGAGAAATAACGTTGAACTATTGAGTACTGTATTTTATGCATAGATACTGGTGTTCAGGATACAACCAGTGATGTTTTATCAAAGAGAAAAATATTGTTATTTTACGGTTCTCGGCAGTGACATCTTGTGTATAAAATAGAATATTTTTAAGAAATCTATTCTATTGACCCTAGAATCAAAATATATACTATGTAAATATTCATAGGATCTATACGAGTATAAATTATTTAAATGTTGTACTATTATATGTGATAAATTGAAAGTCTCACTGAATGCTTAAAGATAATACTGTGGGAAATGGTCATATTACCCATTTTTAATACAATATCGATTGCGCGATATGATGGAATATATTCTAGTATTGTTTATGAAAAACTGTAACGTGCAGCGTGACCAAATGTTGGAAGTCGTGTACCTAATAGAAACCCTATGATGGTATAGTTGTATTACTGCACCCGGGTGCAAGGCACAGTGCGCAGGCGATATTGCTTCACATAAAGATTCCACACACAAACAATTTTATTTATAGGTAACCCGTATAAACCTATAAATATAAATTGAATTTATTTATAGCCGTTCTCAATATCTGATACTATCTCATCGTTTTAACCAGATAAAAAATAAAACCGATATATATAACACCTGAGAGACATACGCATTAAATCAATATCGGAATCATGCAGTAAAACGAACTGTAAACAGTAAGTATTCAAAAGAATACATGCAATTATAATAATAACAATAAACGTATTGCAGATTGAACATTGTCGATAGGGTCATTGTACAAAGCCGTACTTTTCAGGGTTGCCAAAAAGATGTATTAAATAAAATTGAATGTAAAAATACTTCCGTTTTTTTAAGCCATGCGCTCCCAACATGGAGCAGAAGATATCCACTCCAAGAGAGGAAGGAGTATTTAGATCTCCGCAATGTGAAGATGTCTTTACAGATTATTTTTCACGAGAATTGTTTGTCAGACAATTACTCAACCCAATGGGTATCCAGTCCTGTATTTTTCGGATTATTGGAATTCGACAGATGGAGGATAGAACCCGCATTAAATTAAATTAAATAGTACATATCCTATTCCACGTATATTTACGACAATAGCGCAAACGTTAGAATCAAGTCACAATAAACTACACAATTTGCTTCGATAGTGTATTTTTTATGTATGACAAAATCAGATTTATCCACGTATATCTCTTTAATGCAAAAAAGTCATTGCAAATGTAGAAAATTACGTAGGTAAACTCTCTATGTTTTATTTATACATACTTTAAGTTATATGTTCTATATCTATCTTTATATCCTTCGGTGGAAGACTGGTTTAGGAAGTAGGTTTCGAAGATCTCTCTTTTTTATCTTTATCAATCAATAATATTTGAGTATAACAAGAAAGAAGCACTTAGTAGATTACAATTCTAACATTGAACCATAAATAGTAAACTGCATAGTATTATATCTATAAACCATGATGTGCCTAGGACATTTTTTTAAATGTGGGTCAATTATCTTTGCATAATCTATATAATACGCGTAGCAAATTATTGCTTGCGAGGCAAAATAATTACGCATATAATGATAACTTAGTTTTAATTAGTTGAAATCATGTCACTATTAATTCTCTCATACAATACATAAACTTTCTACTAATAACAAATAACATGCAGTACACTTTTAAAACATTAGCCTATCTATTTTTTAAAAAAATATGATAGTAAATAAAATATAGTATTTACTGTACTACTAGTTATATGACAATATTTATTATATAAGTATTTTATTGGGATTTGGTGATAATTTTTTTATTTCAATTTATTCAATTTAACAAAATACATTATTGTAAACAAAATTGCCTTTGTTGTGTCATCAGCGATTTTTAACTGTAGAATCCATATTCGCTACTATCTTGCGTTAGTTTTAAATTAATAGGTAAGAAACATATCAATAAAGACAAACGAGTGTCCATGTACTTCAGTGCTCCGTAACCTTACACCTTTCACGGCACACTTGAAGATTTTTCCAAAATTTCGCGGCGGACCATAAGTTAAAAAGATACCATAGTGCCACCATAGTGGCGGCATTTCTAATGTTTTTCTGATCTTGGAGAAATATGTCGCGGGACACTCAGCATCGTTTCGCGACACAGCGGTTGCGGAGGACTGTTGTAAACAATCATGCGAAATCAACGTATACTCTGTCATCCACCAAAGGATTTTTAACATATTCTTAAAAGCTTCTAAAATGTTGTTTGGTTAATTTAAAAGCACGATTTATTTCGAATTATTGTTATGAATTCGAATATAATAAATGTGATTTTGATTTTAAAATATAACCGTGCACACTTGTTTTTCGCCTACACTCATTAAACGGTCGGTCGATTAATAATAATTGTATAGGTTACATATAAAACTTTCATATATTGTATAGAGAAGAGAAGATCATTCTCCAATATATTATTTATTGTTGTTGGTATCAAACGCAAGGTGAACACAATTAAAGTCAAACACTTTGAACTGACAGAGAGAGCCCTAGCAGGAAAACCCCTGATCCTTTACCAGACTTCCGATAATGCGCAATGATTTGCCGATAACACGGAAGTGAACGCAGGTAAGTTTCACTTGTGTATGATAAAAATCCCGCGCCACTTGTTGGGGTCAGTTTTCAAAAGTTTTCAAAGATTTGCTGTTATTTTAAATAAATATCTGTCAGTTATGACTAAAAATTCAGTTTTTTATCTTCCTCCGCATTTGCTCCCTACGTGGGGTGCATGTGGCAACCATAGTAAGGCTTTTTGTTACACAGTTTATTTTCAATAAAGGAGCACTTTATAGTTAATTGTGATTAATTATTTGCGAATGATGTTGAGAGAAAGGTTTAAACTTAAATAATGTTGAATACACACATAAACTGTGTTAATTTCTTAAAATGTATATTACTCGACATAACTTACTCGAATGTTCTAAAAAAAGTTCCTGCAGTCGGAAAAACATGCATGGAATGTTTGTATTTAGAAATGGTATAATGCCCTATGTGAGTTTAGTATGGCAATAAAGTCCCAATGAAAGTGTTAAATGTACCAGTATACAAATAGTCCGACATATTTAGATAAAGAGTAGATTTCAGAGTATCAACTTATAGTATTCATGTGTTTAGGTTTAACGTGTCGGAAGCGGAAAGAATGCCCTTCTCAATGCGGCTGACCGTTATCGACATTCATATCACCAATTAGACATGCAAACTGCGATTTAATGCTGCATAGCTAACCTGATAACTGCACCTCTGGCCAAGCGTACGATCTAGGAAATGTGTAAATGTGTGATTTATTGTATGTTGTTTTTGGACGGAAACCGTTATTATAAGAAGATTATCTATTGGACTGATTTATGGAGATATAGACCGACCAACACAATTATCAAATTGAAATAAATTGATAACTATACCGTTAGATATACGTGTAAATCTGTGATTTATTGAATGATTATTTTTTTAGAGTAGCCGTTATATGTACTCGTAGACTACGCGTTGAACTTATTTATGAAAAAATACACCATACACTGATACAAAATTTGACGTTTTGATGCTGTACAATTTCGTTGCTGAGAAAAATTGGCACTTGGTTGTGATAGTGGTTATTCGAGTAGATAGATATACAACAATCATAAAAACAAGCTTTTTTCTTCATAAAATAATCATCAAAATTGTCGAAGGCTAAGTACAAAAACATTACATAAAAACTATTTTGAACAGTTTTCTGTAAGGTAAATATTATATTTCCATGTTAGTGGCTATACAAAACATGTAAAATTTAATCTATTAAGACGATTTTACTTTTCTTTATGTGATCATTGTTTTTTTTTGTTCGTTTGATGAAATTCATAGAATGATTTTGAAAAAATGTATTGAGTTTGATGACACCGAACTCAAGTAAGTTAAAGAAACGAACGGTTGTATTATTAAACAGATTTGCCAAATACGTACTACGATATTCTGGATTACATATTATACAATATAATAATATCAATGAAGAACTTCTTATACAATCATTATAAGAAGGACATTCTTACATATTTGATACTGTACGACTATTATCGTTTTACTTATGGTGTATGAATTCGCTAGAGTTTATAGATGACACATACAAAAAGATAATAGAAATTTTCAACCTATACTCCCAAACGATTTTGTGATCCAAAGTGTCTTCAAAATATTATAAATTGAAGTGATCGAATAGGATCGTGCTTAAAATATGTTTAAAACATCATTCACATAAAATAGCTTTAAATTTTTCTTATAATAATTGTACATTTACGTTAAGCGAAAAGCTCATCTAAAAGCTCCCTTTTTACAAGCTTTTACTCATTAAACATCAGTTAAGAGATGGCATCACTTTTAATTGTCGCTGAAAGTGCGATTTAAAAAATTTAATCCAGATTTATTCAACCGACTACACCAACATCGAGCCAACAGCTTTCTCTGGCCATATAAATGTTTGGATAACGACTCAACGACCAGCCATGACGTTCATTGTTATCTATGGCTTTGGAGTTATGTGACGATGGGAAATATACCATTGGCGTAACCATAATCTGGAGGTTGGCATGCAAGTATTTCGCAACAATTCATTATGTAACCCATTGTAGCATAGGTGGACTAAATTATGAGTTTTAAGAGTTAACCATTGCATTTTTTTGGTCACTACATTATAATAATTAATAGTTAACTCGCTCAAAGTCTTGTTAAGGGCAAACTTCCTTTCATCTTCATTCAATATAGTAAATATTAAACTCGTGAGAAGGAGATCGGAGTGATGAGATTACTGAAGGATTTTTTTATTCAAATTATAAAAATAAAAGTATTATATTTATAAAGATTGATTATTTCTCATAAATATTTGACAATTGTCATAAATTGGCCATAGGATAAAGGTACAATAAATATTTTTTAAATTTGTCTAGATGACTTTCACATTGCGGAGATTAATATTTACAAAATCAAAATCTTTACAGTATGGATATCAATGCGTTCAACTTTCGATGTAGACATGGTAAATAATGAATTATGAAAAATTGTGATCTTGGAGCATTTAATTTTATTGATTTTTCTTAATCTACAAGATATCTTTAGATTATTAAAACCCCGTATCGATATAAATTGAGGCAATGCCACTGAATTTAATTCTAGAATTTGTCCAAAGAAGTGGTTTGTAAGTATTTTCAATAGATATAAATGGGCGTCTGTAAGCAAAGGCAATGTCATGTCCGACTGAGAAATTGTTAATTGACACTAAAGTGAGCCTAACTTGTTGATCGAGAGTAAATACAAGTATTTAATTGGTTTAAGTCGGAGAAACAATTGAATAATGGGATCATTTCACTTATTATAAAGTTAAATGACATAAACTCTCAACACAAGTTACACGCTCATATACATGCAGTATACACAGCAAGCTACTGACTGTATTATCGAATATCGGCCAACGAAAAATAAGATTAATGAACATAAAAACGATATCCTGAAGTGGGGGATTTCTCTAATTCCAATTGACTAGACTAAGAATAACCAGACATTATTAAAATTTTCGAATAAACTAAAACTTGGAAATTGAATGCCGCATGCTTTTGTCCTTTAATACTTATCTATCTAAAACTATGCAACATCAATCAGTACACATATATAATATTGTATGACGGTTCATTTTACGTAGCATTTCAGAGACACGATAAATCTTTGGATACAACGATAACATACGTGTATTTCGTATATTTTCTCTAAATCCGATTTAACAGTGTAGCATATAACTTTCAATATTCTAAATAAAGACTAATGTTGACAGATTGTTCTCGGAAATTGGTTGTCAATTAATTGCTTAATATATTGTGTATCACATCATGGATTTTAGGGTTTTTTTTAAATCCTAGAGCTGTGGGATTACAACTCGCAATCCCCGTCTTCAAAGCGCGCACGCTAACCTTTGAGCCACCGATAGAATATTTGTACGAGAAATATATTGTGTATCATTGCCTTTTATTCAACAAGTCACAATTTTCTTGGTGGACTTTCTCACGCCCTTGAAAGAGCTTGTAGCCATTTCCGAGTGGCGACTGCAAAACAGTCGGGAGTATTAAATTTTATGATAATGGCATTCAGTGGTATTGCCAACTTATTAAAATCGCTCAGATGTGGGAGTGTGATAGCTGTGTAGTGTTAATGGCAACACTGACCCGCGCCGCGAGCAATAAACGAGAATATTCCAAATATGGCAGAATCTCTGTGCTGTTACTCTAACACCAGTGCCTCACCTCACATATCATATCGCTTTCGGATTTGTTTTATATATAAGGCATAGTTAACCGTCAACTCGTGGACAGTTATGTATAAATAATATGATTAGAATGATTTTGTGAAGAAATAGGATATCAGATCAAGAAAAAGTCTGTTATGTTGTAAGTCATGTAGTTTGAATCGATACATGCTGTGAAAGCTATGTTACTGTTCTTACTTTTTCGTCCAAGCGCTGGACATAAAATAACTCTTAATATAAAATTAACATATTCTACCGCCTTCCGTTACTAATAGTTTTTTTGAAACAATATGAATGAGTATCAATAAATGCAACATACTACAAATTTTATTATATAACCAGGTGTACTTGATGCGGACCAATTCTATGGACTGGAAACATATTTTACTAGTACCAATCACTTACCTTGCAATTTACTAATTTCTCCCACAAAAACTATCGAATGACTGACCGACAATCCTTTATAATGGTGTCAATTTATTCTAAATTATTCAAAACTGGTAAACTTCCATATGTGAAGCACCATCAGTTTTAAATAATTTAGGATTTAAAATCAATTTCCATCAAGCACCATCAGTCAAAAGTATTAATTGTTTCAATTTATATTTTAATTCATTGCTGTTATTTCTTTTAACTAATAACTATTAAGGATTTGTTTTGCAATTCGTGTCCAATGTGAGATCTTCCTATGGATAAGAAGCAGAAATTGATATATTGTAACCGAGTCTAACCTAAACTAGTTCTTTTAGTGCGATGCAACGCTAGAGATGTACTATTATATATTAATATTAGTAACACTTTTTGGTTCCCAATGATTTATTACAACTGGCGCAATCAAATACTGTCACTTTCGATATTGCTGTCTTATAGAGGCAGGTACGTACCTACATACACCTTGTATTATATTATTATTATGATAATATCCAAACGTGGGCACATAAATTAAGCCGGTATAGTGAGTGAGTGACTCGCGACTCACTTGAGGACATCTGTGCTTTAACTTTAAACGATCGGGTGGGAGGAGTATTAAAGGTATTCAAAGAATTTTGAACGATTGAATGGCCATGCAGGATATGACGCATTATTATTGATTGATAATAACATTGTAAAGCTGTCAAACTGAATTCGAAGTCTGGTTCCATTACTTGTATCATAAAACATATCGTAATTTTGATTTAGTACAAAATATTACAAAATGAAATGTGATTAAGAAAACATTTTGTGTAATGCGTCTATTAACACGTCACATAATAATGTTATAAATTCACCAAAGTTATTTATCGTGATATTGAAATATCAAGACAGTTTATAATGAATCATTTTACTACAAACCTTACATAGGTGACACATGTACAGTAAAATTTACATCAAGATCAATTCCAGATATTTATTCATATATCGGTAAATTATCAAAAATGGCACATATTCTCATTTGATTTTTATTTAGTATTTTTATTTTGTATATTAATATATACAATCTTTTAAGTATGTTGTTGACCATCGGTGACCATTAAAAATTTGACGTTCAGTTGATCTAGAAATGACAACAATGATGACATGTGAAAATTTCACGTCGTTTCTGTTCACCATTTTTGTGAAGTTCTTGTGACGAACAAATTAATAGATATGCACGTGTATTTTCTGTTTTATAATATAAAAATAAATTATTGCATTGATGAGCGAGTAATCAGCGAATAGCCCTTTGCATGCTTATAAGTTCGAGTGAGTTTTATAAATATATGATCAATCATTTTGTTTTTAATTGCAGGGCACGGCTCAATACATCAATAAAATGAGCGATTAGCTTATAATCGATCGCCGTAAAAATAATCTGTTGAGAAAAGTCTTTATTATGGAGATACTTAAAGCGGAAATATTTCAAAATGATGTGAAAACTGCCTAAACTATTATTAACCCTTCAGCAGTCCGTGACGGCAGATTGACATCATAGACGTTCGATCACTATATGGCTCGGATACTGAAAGGTAAAGGCTTTTCCGGAAATTATTAATGAATAGTTTGATCTCATCGCTTTGATTATATGAATATTTTTATGAAAAGCTCATATTTTGGAGTGAATCATTTTCTATTGACATTTTAAATTTTCACATCCCGCGAAGTGGAAAAGTTAAACACAAATCGTGTATAACCAACGATCCAAAAGGAAATTCACATGGCTTCAATTAATAGTCTTAAGTCGTCAATCAATTTTGATTAAGTATAAGCATCCTCAACCTATGGTGTTTATTGTGCGTATACATCGGACTTATATATTGTCATTTTTATAAACTTTGATATGGGAAATTGATTATTAATTTTTGAAGTGTTATTTTTGTTTTCTACGTCAACAGTTGCCTAGCTATAAAATTTATAGATACATTCAATACTGCTAGCCAGAAAACGGTGTCTCAAGTTCAATTTAAAAAAGCGGTAGATGTGGCATATATATTATTTACGTACAAGACTTAAATTTTTATTTACCTATTATACATGAACACACATACAACTGCCAATTAGAATTAGAAACAAATCTTTATTTATTGTGTTATTGAGTGTTGGCATTGCTGAGATAAGTGTGAGTGGGCAAATAAGTATGCCCCGTGTAAAAATTATTTCGTTATTTATTTGAGCTGTCGGTAATTTAACAGTCAATTTTACTATCGATTTCCACATGTATAATAGCAGCAATAAATAAATAATTGTAATATTTGTATTCTTATCGGATACAGTAAGATACAGGATAAGTGAAAACATACACATGTGTAACAACATAATCCATACCGCTTTTTGCGCAGCGTGCGTGGTTTTTTTTAAATTTCCCACACAGTTATGCATTTTATTAGAAGATAATCTTGATGAAAATGAGCCGATTTTGTGTGTGTTATTAATTTAAAATGCAGACATAATGAGTACAACGAACGGTTCGCTGAAAAACATCTGACATCTACACAATAGAGGAATTTCTGAGATACTCTAAGAAACGTCTTCTAGTGATATTTCTACAATCATTTCATTCTTCAGTAAATATTATAGAGCTTGGAGTATTTTGCGTGACGTTCCCTTTTGATAACATTAAACACCTTCTTCTGATTAAATCCAACCTTCATTTTGTTACCTTGAATAACAAGCATTAACGAGGACGAAGAAATACCCTTCAAGAAATTAGTTGGACGCCAGCAAACATCATTATTATGAGACCTAAATGTATATAACGCCATAATTTCACTATTTCCTATTGTATATCAAATGGGATCTGAAAATGGAGCTTCTGGATCTCAACAATGTGAAATGGATCACTCTAGAAATGGAGTATATAGATCTCGGGATTGTCAATTAACAATAAGCGAAGCAATTTTTATGAATATTTTGGATTTGGACAGAATTTATATAAACGTTTAATATATCTATGCTGTGTATAAAAGAGTGGATATACTACAAAACTCAACAGATTAAACAACCAAAAACAACAAAAAAGGCCAATAAGCCTCGTCTGTGAATAGAGTATTGCTTTTGTGAATTTAATAATCTCGCAGATCAATCAGTTTTTGAGAAACTATGGGAAAATAAACGTAGCTGAATTTATTTACATGTCAGCAGAAGAATTGAAAAAGGTATCATAAAAATACCATCTTGCAAAAGTACTGCAAAATGCTTTCAATTTTTTTTGGAGAACCCAGACGATTGATTGACTCTTGAAAATAGAAAGTGAAAAAAAAGTTAGCACGAAGGCATTAAATAGATAATAATAATTGTATCAGACGGTTTTTTCTAACTGGACTATAAATAAATCGATATTCTTTCAAGAAAAGGCGGGGCGCGTTATTCTAAGCACTCATTGTTTGACGGTATAGTGATTGTTGATACTAACCAACGAAATCGATGCCGAATAGCTATTATAAAAATGTGTAAACTTATTTTATGCAAAGAGAGCAATGGTCAACTGACATGTTTTTTTCTTTTGTAATATTCAGACGATACACATTAATAATACGCGTTTATAAAAGCATTTTTTTTTAGCAGAAATTGTGAACATAAAAATGCGATTCTTTACCATATCCGTTTCGTAAGTAGAACAGATAAATCCCACAATATGAAGGTGACTACTTCAGAAGTGTAGTATATGGATTTCCGCGATGTGAAAACGTGTGTTAATAAAACTGAAAATGCTGAAAAATAGTCCTGGAGTGCGAATAAATGTCACGAGAGGTGAATAATTTTAAATTAAAAAAAATACACCCATATAGTCCGATAGTGTGAAATATAAATATGTTTATTTGGAATAACAATTTAATACATATTATGTCATATACAGTCTAGACAAGTGCTTCCAAAACTGGGGACCACCGAGAAGATGATATAAGCGCATGCGCGAAAAATTGAGGGGGGAGGATTAATACTTTCAGATTTAGGGGGCCGTGACATGAAAGTAATTGGGAAGCACTGGTCTAGACTAGGCCAAAGTTTTTATATATTACGGAGAAAAGGCAAGCAAATAACGGTTCTCGGGTTATTAATTCGAGAAGATGAAGCCCTTTCCAGTGTAAATTAACTCATTTTTAAAAAATACGACCCGAAATGCGTATATTTAGTAACTGGTTGACAAGATACGAGCATGACCAGGCCAACCCATTTTTTCTTGGCGGGAAGCTTCCATTTTTGATACATCTTATCCACTTAAAATATATGTAACGTATTTTTTTCAGTTTAAAATTTGAACCATTTAAATTGTCACTTAGGTACTTTCACTCTCCATTTAAATATACAATACCACAAATATAAACTATAAAGAACCATGGTTTGTCTGTCAGGCGGCAGTTGTCACAGAGGCAACCATGACCTCGATATGTGTAACAAAGACGTGAACCAGAGACAACAATGAATCGACTTTCGCGCCAATTCGATGCAAATTTATTATTTCTCCCGCTATTGTCGGGTTTGCAAAAACGAAAAGACGTTCGCCGCCAAATTTAATTGGCAAGAAAGTTCCTCTTACAATAATCACATCAATCACAGTAATTATTATGTATTCTACGTATTAAGCGATCATTTTCATACTATCAATCACAACACAGATATATTTTTTACAACTAAGGGTATAGACACGATATTAATTGTAAATTATTGACGATTCGTATTAGTTTTGTGTCATGATATATACTAAATACATGCTACTACTACCTATTTACTACAACTGGATTCGAGAGGCAACATTTTTTTGCCATAATATTAATAATGAATGACTGTTTTATAAGACATTTATCAAAGAAGTTCATCATGTATGAATAAAATACTGTTACTAATAGCAAGGCTTAAATATAGCTGGATTAAAAGCAACTGTCTTGTAAATATACAGAAATCTAAAATCTGAAGGAGGTGTATATGGATCTCCGCGATGTGAAGACATGTCTTGACAGATTTTTTTCAAACAATTGCTCAACTCAATAGGCAACTGGTCCTGTTTTTTCGATTGTTAAAATTCCAGCAAATGTGAATATTGAACCTGCATTTCTTGGATGCGAGGCTTTCACGTTAACCTCCTGGCTATCGGGGAGACAATAATTCTAGTTAATTCTAAGATTAATCAGGGATTTCAGTATCAAACTATCTATGATACTTTTTATTTTAGAAAATATAAACCCTTTTATTAACATAATATCGAATACCCATGAATTTTAAGATATGTGCGCATCGATGTATCAAAATGCTATTGATGTGATGTTATACAATATTCGATATAAGAAAATGCTGAGAATCTCATTAGATATTCTGAAAAATCCAATATTTAGTAATTATCGGTCATACAATTTTGCAACTCGGACGATTGTTTTTATTTTTTGAAATACAAGAAATCATTCGGGAATAAAGTGATTTCACTTACTATTTCCCGACATATGGCCATACATTTATTTCAAGGATTAATTAAGCATTACAACAGTACATATTATCATGGTCAGTAAAAGTATAATATGTTGATACGTAGGTGGTTATTAAGTTTAGAGTAACATTGAAGACTTGACACTTGGCCTGCGGGACCCGTATTATTACGTGATTGTGTACTCTAGCAGTTAGCTGGCTTTCTATATATTTTCGTAAATTTAAAATGAGTTTATTAGTGCCGATGACGATTCTATAACATTGTTTTTAAAAATTAAAAACTTGCAGTCTCTTGATAATTATATAAGCTGTAACAATAAGACAATATTGATAAATTGATTCTGCATAGAACGTTGAGTAGAATGAACAAAAAAATAAGTGTTTTAGAGACAATGTTAATTTTCGCAAATGTTAAGCGCATTTTGCGAATTTGCCAAAAGTAGTCCGCATATTAGGTGTTAAAATATTACTGACACGTCTGACAAGATGTTTTGTGATATGTTAAAGCATTACTACCATACTTTTCTGTCATAGTAACACCGTGAAAATCTAAGTCATGATATTTAAAAAAACTTGATCAATAGATTTTTTAAGTTGAGTGATGAGCATAGTTGATAAAACAAACGGTTCCCATGAAACAACCACAAAGAGACGCGTGTTCAAATATAATATTTTTATTTATTTAATTATAATTGATGCTACCTTGAAAATACTTTCTACCTGCTACCTTCTGCTTCCCAATCTTTTCTATCACACGGTATACTTACGAGAGACTAAAATTAATACCGTTTTTGCACATCGTAATCACATAAGCAATCATATTACACCACATAGGTTGGAAACCTCTGATGTATTATAATTATTTCAATGTCAATTTGATTTAATTAACAATTTAAAATTAATTCATTTATGACATGACAAAAATATAATTATTATCTTAATTAAAACAGATGTTGCTAGAATATATAGGAAATATAAATAAATTTTGTTAATTAAAAAAAACATTCAAGGATAGCTATCGAATGTGCTGATGAATCATATTACAGAAAAAATCAATAATATCATTCTAAACTCAATTTCACTCATTTAGAATATATCAATATGAGAAGCAATAACGCGTTGAATATAAAAACATGTCTGAAAGAGTTCACAATTTTATCTTTAAATAAGAATATATAACAGGATAAATGATACGCTACAAAAGACTTATTTAGCTACTCCATATTTTTTCTATAAAATCAACGTAAATAGCGGTATAAACATATGCTTAAAATATTTCAAACAGTTTAATACGAGAAAAATTGTAGAAGGTTGAAATGAGTAATTATCAAATAAATAAAATCGTGAAAGCGAAATTCGAGAATACAAACATTTAACGTATCAAACTTATTAAATACGCCACGTTATTAATACCGGCGTTTGCCCTTTAACTGAAGCATTTACAACCTTTGAGATGATTTCAGAAAATATTGCCTATATAAGAGTATTGTTAAGCAAGAAAATCTAATTAAGGATAGGTTAAGCTGTTCCATCAAATGGTTAAATTGCTTCACAGATCAGATAAAATATAAGTAGACGTTTAAGTTACCTCAGTGAATTTGTACGTTGAATCGGAATAAAAAACACACACCGATAGATTAAAGTTGATGCAATCAAAAAACTACTGTACAAAACTGATATTATTTTTTAGATATCGGGAAAACCTTCTTTTATATAATATAAGCTGTAATTACAGGAAAATAAAATTCTTAAGTAAGTGTCCCTCATCATAACTAGGCTAATTAAGAATATGCATAATATTATATGGAACGAAATAGTGGAATGTGAAATACCTAAGTAGATAGTCACGTATATTCTTTTAAAACATTTTTTGTATGATAAAAATGATAAATATTGGTAATGGGTAGGCACTACCTTTCTAAAACAACGCTTATTGCGGTTTTCCGATTATATTGTAATTTTGATTATAATTTCATAGTCTCCACCTATCCGAACGACTAGCATACTAACCATGTTAGTAAAAATGAAAAACTAAACAACCATACTGAAATTTTGGGCGGACGTACATTAACGTTACTTTTTTTTAAATGTAAAGAACTCACTTGTAATATAAGGAAACACTACAACTGCATAAATTTTAAATAAATTCAAGCTACGCTCTCATCAAATAACGCCCCATTTCAATGAAGTACCAACTAATCTTTGCTGCTAAAAAATGAGGAGAACGCTTCCTAAAAGCAGTTATTTTTATTTTCATTCCAATGAAAAAGCTGATTTTAGAAGAACATGAACATACTATAGAGCCCAAGTAATAAAGATTATTTTTTTTACAAAACGCGTACCGACTAAATTGCAAATATCAAAGGAAGTTATCAAGATTTAAATGTTTGATTCTAAATGTCAAGAATAATAACGTGTCATTAATATTGAGCAGATTATTTTTTTAATGAAGAACGTTTTTTTTGGTCGGTTGAGGATTGATGTGTGAAAGTGTTGAAAAGATAGGGCGGTTAATTGGCGAGTTAGTAATATATATAGATTGCTTTTCAATATTGAACACTATCGACTCTGCTTACAAACTAGTTATTGATGGATTAAAGATAAACTCGCAGAAGGTAACACGCACTATTAAATTTCATAAAATATGGGGCATAAAGATCTTCCACCCGCGAGGTGTAGCTTGTTAAAGAAATTAGTATACAGGGAAAAACATTACATACATTTAAATTTTAAGATGTTAAGACCACATTCGTATTGTATTTATTCAATGGATGATTCTTTCATAAATTTTAATCCCTTAATCTGCAAAAGCCATATGGAAATATTCAGTAAAACGTAAAGAAAATAACAGAATCAATCAATTGTGTCTTATCCTTTATTTGCCCACATTATATTCCATTTTTATTTTATTCTATTCAAATATCTTTGTTGGCATACAATTTTATACTGATTTCCGTTTGGCATGTAATGATCGAATGATCTAAAAGTTTGTTTGAATATGGATAGTGTTATATCATGATGTGACTTATGTTATGTTTCATAGAAGCCTAAGTTTCAATCAAGTGAACAGTTTTTTTTTTAATAATATTTTGTTATGTGCGATAAAAAATACTTTGTTGATTACCGATGTTTTTTTTTCATTAGTATCGATACTTCTAATCAAACAGTGCTTTATTAATTCAACTGTGAAAAGCTCGGGTAAATATTTGCAAGTAAGCATAGATTATATTCTACAAAAAGAAAGCTGCCAAGCTAAGAACTAATTATAAAATTGAAATCTGGCGATCAAATAATGACATACGGTTTTTCATAGTACTTTTTAACAACAGTAATGTACTGAAACCACCGTAAAAAAATACACTGCTATTTCGTGAGTTGCCAATTTCAGCGAGAGCGATCTATATCTTGAAGCTTAAAACTCGACCAACTACCAACCCACACCAACCAAAAAGAAAGAGAAAACGTTTTCAGGGCTGATGAATGACTTCATTCGACGACCTGTCGACCCTGCGTTTATCACTCCATGGCCCGCTTCCGGATTTTAGCTTTCTTTAAAACAATAAAAAAATTTAAAAAAAGACAAATATAATAACCACAGTTTACCGTAGTACTATTTCCGCACTCAAATCAATTATAAATAATTATTTCATCTACCGATTTGTATGTGTATGCGATTCGGTGCCGGAGGAGCTGGTTGGTTGAAATCCCCCAGTTTCGCAAGGAATTGAACCCATTGGAGAAGAATAATACTATTGGTTTCAAGATTAATATCCTTCTTCTTTCATATATACTCCGTAAGCGGACTATATGGATACCACATGCCGGCTCCAAGAATCCCTGTCACACGCCAGTATTCTTACCCCCTCCCCAAGATATACCTGAATCCCGCAACTCCGATCAGTACATTCCATAAAAAGTATTTAGCGGCCTTTTAGGATACCAAAATTCAATCGGTTTGAAGAATAGGCAAGCCAGGTTAAGACTTTCTAATTGAATTATCCGCAATATCTCACCGAGCCAGATTCACTGTCGCAGTTTCACTTTATTAGTAATTAGTGGTTGCGATACATTCTTTTTTTAGAAACAAAAGGGTTAAAAACAGAACGCTGAAATGGATGAAAACAGGTTGAGAAATTTGCTAACAACCAAAATTCATGGAAATCGAACTGTATGGTAGGTTTTCATATCATCAAGATTTAAATATCTCATATTCCGAGCAGACATGGTTACAACAATAGTTTGAAAAATTTGGTTGATGATTTTTTTATTAGTATTTCAAATAAATAGTATGCTGACGATATGGTAATATTAAAATTATATAGGGGTTTCAATGAGTTAATAATATTATTATATTTTCGATATCGTACTGGAAATTTCTCGATAGCGTTTTTAAATCATGCGACCTCCTACCGCCAAAGGGATATTTCGTGAGCAAAGAGAGTTCAGGTTGATAGTGTAATTTGGCCGAAATATCAACATTTAATTTTCATTCTTTGTATTAAATTTATGATCCGTGTTATTGAAAGAAAGAAGATATTTCATTTTAATATGAAACAGACAGACCGTTACTGTACATAATTAACTAGTGAGTACTATATTCAGTAAAGGGTATTCGCTAGTTTTACTATAAAACAAAAACATTGTTTTTAGATTAATAATACTCTTATCCAGTTGAAAATTCATCTTGACTGCGGATGAAAAAGGGATATATATAATAATAAAACTGATATATACCAAGGTCATTCACTGTAATCGGTGTTATTTATTATCTTCAAGTAGTTATGTACAAAATTGATAAAACAAACCAATCGGACATAGTACTGCTAGAAAGTATTTCATTATTTAAAAAATAAATATAAATATAAATTTACGTACCAGGTTGTTTTCTTTTTATTTTATCTATAATATGATCAATAATTTCAAAAACTATTGTCACATTTTTTATTAATTTGAATAGGAATTATTAACAGTTTCGCACTGTTTAAATATCACTCTTACAACAGTATAAAAGTAAAAATTTTAAATTGTATTCAAACTCAAAGTTAATTGTTTAAATATCAAAGTAAAATAATTTCTTTTTCTTATTCTGTCTTAAATTTAAAAGTCTAGTTAGTAAAAATAAAACTAAAAATGTCATTTATAGATATGATCATATACATTTTGTTGGAAAGCTAGTATAAAGATATTTACCACCAAGAATTGAAATGCTTTTAATTGACAAAACTTGACTAGTTATGGGTCAGTTAGACGACGAAGAAATTCTTGTACGAACCAATCTTAATGAATAAACGGATTCCGAATGTTGTTTTATAAACAATGTAAGTACCAACATCAATAAACATGTGAAATTAATTATTTGATTGAAGTGTATAGCCACGAGGCCACAATTGTACAACATTCTTAGAAACTCATGTAATTTAAGGGAAAGTTGTTGCAACATTTCATTGTGCATTAATCATAAGGAGATGTTATCAGGCAATACCTTAAAATCAACATCGAAAAGGCGACTTTTGTTCCGATGCGATTTAACGGTGAACTAGAGAGCAACCTGTTGATTTGAGATATTGAGAGAAGATACGATTGCAGAAACCAAAGTGCAATTGAAAATTCGTGCAAGAGGCAAGTAAACACCGCAACCAAAATATTGTTGCATTGATGGCATTGTAGCAAAGAAAAGAAGAGTTGAGTAATATATTTTTTTAATTATCAATAACTAAAAAAAACACGCATTCTATTTCCACTGTCAAGCCGATCGGCATTCAGTCTTGCATATCGCATTGAGCTCGCATTTCCCGAATTCAAAGCGTGTAAATACATATATATTAGGGAGATTTATGTACTTCACTCTCGGAGTGGACATCTTCACACTGTGTAAATCTATACGTTCCACTTTCGGCATAGATATTATTAAAAAAATGTTACCAAAGATAATCTACACCAACGTAGTCATTTTAAGACATCTTAAGCACACGTGTTACTCATATTTTATATCAAGTACAGACACTGCGATGTAACACAGTTTCATTAACTATTTTGTAAGCTTAACATAAGCAATATAGTATATTATTAAGGCTATTAAACTAAAGATTAAATGTTACCGAATTTTTCAACATCAAGAGTATTAAAAGACTTATACGAATGCCTATGGTGTGACCTTTAGTGGTTTTAAGATAATCTCAGCAATACGGAAGCAGAATATATCTTATTTTTTATATGCTTTCAAATTGTTCAGATATATTCGATAGATCACGGAAACCAATGACACAACCAATGCTTTGTGTGGTATAGCATCAGTGTTATTGAATGTATTGTATATTATTACCATCAGCTGGCTGAACTGTCTCATTTCTCATAAATCTATTTTTAAAACTTAGCCCACTTTCATTTTCAGAGCCGGTTTCTTCCACAAGGGCAGTTTTTGTGAATTGGAAAACTGACGAGATATAAAGTATTAAATAATATCAAAAGTTATTAATTACAAGTGATTTGCTACTGCAAATTTCCATAAAAAATATCAATGTTAAATTTGTGGTATCAATGCTAGACACTATATAAGATTCGATATAACACATAAACGAACAATATTAAACATTACTTTACAAAACATAGTTAAAAGTAAATGATCGTCATGAAATAAATCTTCGCTTGAAAATAGTATGAGAAGGTACCTTTCACTATTATTTGAGGTGTTGAACCGTGATTAATGTCCGATACCTTTGACTGAAAATAAATCAATAAAAATAGATTGGCACGTTGTTAAGTCGTTTATCTTCGAGGAAACCGGTGCAATTGGTGAACAGATTGATAGTGCAGGCATTCGAATGATAAAAAGAAGAAGAACCGGACTGCGCAAGAATACTAGCAATAAAACCGATGGTTAATTTTGTTGTGGAACTTAGAGTGAATTTTTGCCGAAGGACACAAGAACACATCTCTAAGAAAAAATCAGAATACTAGGTAGTTTGTTTGAACCTCATTTTATGGAACATCATAAGTTTCTATATAAATCCATCTTGAAAAACTATATCTAGTTATTACTAATTTAGACGTATATTTATTCCTAATTTAGTAAATATTATAGAATAATATTAGACTAGCGCTATTAAGTTAGACAAATAACGAGCATATTTATTTTTCGTTCACATTCAACTGTTTGAAATTTTACGATATTCCAACATATTTTCGTAATATCATTTAGTAAGAAGATATGAATATTTTTTTTATTGTTATAATTGGGGGAAATGAAAAACTTTTCATTTAACAGACTTATTCATTTCGTGCAATTATTAAATATGAAAAATGTATTTATTAGAAATAAGCAACGCCACATGAGGTAGCCGGAATGTAAATTTATTTGATATAATAATGGATTTCTGTGGATTCTGACTGCTCTTGTTCATACAACAGTAGTTAGATTTTTTAAAAATCACCAATGATAGATAAAATTATGACTTATCTAATAGCATACTTCAGTCCTTCTCTGGCCGAATGTAAAAGATCAATGCATCATTACGATGCATTTCTCAAGAACATGGTATTCTCTACCAGGAATTAGAAAGGATTCGTTAGAAGTGTTTTGACACATCAGAGTTTCCGTCATGTCATCGCTGTCATAAAGCCGACTAAACAATCTATTAGTCACGACCACTTTGGTTAGATCCATATCCCAGATGCGGCATGCACAAAGTTCATCTATTCATCTACCAAACCATTTCATTAATAATTGACGATTGCTGTTTATTGCAACTGATTTCCTATCCATTGACATATTTCCGAGAATTACTTTCGTCTTCCATATACATACAATACACTCAATAAATACGACTTTTTATATACAGAAAGGGACTGAATAATAATACAGAGCTAGACAGCCACCATTTTTTAATTGACAAATAAAAAAAAATCCATGTGAGAAAAAGTGAAGTTACAAAATAGTGACATAAAACATATTTTGTATGTGAAATGTAAAAGAAAAAATATTTTTTTAAATTAATCTAATAAAAATATGTGTGACGTACTAGTTCAGGGGTATGCAATCCGCGGCTATTTAGATTTTCTTTGATTTCGCGGTTTTTTTTTGCTCGCAGAATGATTGGGAGGAAGCGAAAATTTTTTTGGTAGCGAAACCTAAAATAAAAAATCAGAATTTTCTTTCGCTCTCGAAATAATTGTAAAACGTTGCATTACGCATATTTGGCTCATTTGGCTCAAGAGTTTGCTGACCACTGAACCAGTTGAAAGTTTTGGTACGAAAATGATTACAAGGTCAATCACTAGTAAAAAGCTTTAATTTACAAGCTCAAATATTGGTTTGTTTTTTGTGCTTTGTAAGTACTTGGTGCACAAAATACTTTGTTTAAGCTCTTTTTCTTTGATCATTGGACAATTTACACGTAACGTTATTTATATGAATACAATGAATAAGCCTATTTTAATCCTAGTATACTGTAACTTAGTGAGTTTTGTATTGTATACTTATTTGTTTTCTACAGAGAGTAAGTCAGATAATATTTCTACTGAGAAAATGGATTCTCATTACCCCAAGAATTAATAAGAGAAAAGAGTTTCTAGTGACACATTTTCCGGATGCCCTATTCGACATAGTGCAGTTATTCCAACAATGTCTTTACGTGTCGCAGATAAATGTACAATACATACTACATATAAAATATGGATGAATACTATCGTTTCCAGTGTCGTGTACTAAACAGGCGGCACAAGGCAAAACATTATGACTTAAAATAATTACGTACTATTAAACTTTACTGTTACGGTAAGTCTTAAATTATGAGCGATTTATTTTCTGTTTGAGTTAGCGCTAAAAGGCCAAAGATCAATAAGTCAATACTGAGAGAGTAATAATAATGACTGTAAATGTTCTGCCAATTCATACATGGATTTGCCAAATGCCAAAAAGAAACGTTTATAAATGCCAAAAAAGATACGTTATTCTGATGCTTCAGGAGAAATATTTTCAATGCATTCTGTTGGCATATATAAACTACATGATTTATTAACGTTTTTTTCTTAATTTTGTCATATCAGATACTCTTTAATTAAATAAAAACCCTAAATATTTTGTAAACGAAATTCTATTAATAAATAATCTTGTAATATTTCAACATAAGTTAAAAAATAATACAATAGTAACAGTTAACAGATACCGGAAGAGACGTCAAAAATATTGATCACATATGAGATGTTCGGTTAATTCACGAAAAAAAAATATTATACAAGATTTCGGAATTGTACATAATAAATACTCTCGACATCATATAACATGTTTTACTAATAATGGCTACAACAAGCATCTTTCTGCGTGAAAAAGAATCTATAGAATTTTAAACCATTATTGAATATGGTTGATTTACCGCACGGCTAATGGTTGACTCTCCGAATGTTACACAATTTATAACAATCCTGATTTAAACTGTATGAATGTTAAATAATTTTATTATCAAAGCAATACCCATTGAGACGTACATTTCAGAAATCATTAATCTTGCTTTGATGTGGTTTGAATAATATATGAAACCATGAATACCATGTGATCATTGCAAATATCGCTTTCGATTTGTATAACTTAATCGCGGAGAAGAACGTTAAGTAATTCTATCACGTGCATCATAAAAAATATTGTATGTGATATTAATCAAGCCCCAGAGAAAATCTAACTGAAAGTAATTTTACATGCATTGAAATTGAACCCAAGAATATTATATTTGGTGTCGGTAAATTGGTTTCATGTATAACTTAAATATTATTTTCATTAGAATTCATAAATATGTCATGAATCAGTAAAATTGGTACCATATTAAATTCGGAGCAAAGTATTGATATAGAAAATTAAATTGTGACGAATCGCTGCAGAAGACTTTTCAACCTAATATAAATTGAATAATTCGTTTTATATAATATACCTGCTGAAATATGTAAATTTTATATTAATAATTTAATGAGTATTAAAAATCAAATTAAATCAATTTTTCGCTAACCTAATTATAAGTTCTTTTTGAATTATACTTCATAATTGTTAATCGTTGTATTCTATGGTATTGGTATGTAACGATATTTAAAATAAACCGTTTCGCAAAAACATACCGTCTCATAATTTGTGATCATTAAAATTTAACAATACGAAGACAATTCCAAATAACCTACATGTATGAACATAATATATGTATTTTTAAATTAATAATGGGTAAATTTTAATCAATTCCGTCTTTTTCAGTTACAATGTGTCTAGAGTATTACGTATAAAAATATAACTAGAAATAAAATAGTACGTAATGACACATTTTTTTTGTTGTATTTATTCCAATTAGATTCGACCAAAGCGCATAAGATTACGCCAAAAACGCTCCGATTATCTACGAAATTAATTTCCCACATAAAAAGACCTTGTAAAACTAATTGATTCGAGTTGGCTATAAAATAAATCAACTTTTATTGTGTCATAATTACCGAGTCTGTTTACGAAACAAAAACAATTGGTACGTAGGTGAGGCGCACATTCTCGTGCTTAGCGAATGTTTCCAATAATGGTCGAATGAAAATGTTTATTTATGGATCGATAATAAATTTAAGCAATCGACCCACCGTGTCTCTCTTGCTGTCTGCAATTTTGAATCATTTCTCACGCGGTGGTCTCAAAAAAGCTCAATTGACAGGGCTATGAAAGCTTTAAGCTCGCCATTCACAACGCTTCCGATATTTTAGTAAGCTGTGTAAATATGGTCAAAGTTAGTAAATCTTTATTTTTTAAGCATAAAAAATATTTTTACCATTGTTATAGACAACTGCACTAGCTGAAAGATAAAAATTCTTACTGAGTATAGTGAAAGTTAAGACATACCCAGGTTGTAATCAGAATTAACACAATCATGTATTTTGTTTTTATGAATGACAGTTGACATTTTGATTTAATATTGACTAAAATTATCGTGAACCTATATTATCTCAAAATTATTATTACATTGTATTATATATTAAATAACACATAATTTTAGTCTTCAGTTAATACGTACTACAATTATAATATGGTTTCGACTTAAAATATATACACTAAGAACGGCCACTATATTTAATATCATGCAATTTTATATATTATTTTATATACAATTTATTTTTCTAACATAACATTACCACCCAGAATAAAAATCATTATTATTTCGTATTGGAAATTATTTTCATCAGTGTTTTCATTCTCCTATTACTGAAAGCATACTGCTACAGAAATTAATAAACTATAACTGGACTATTTACCTTCAAATTTTGGAAATATGACTGTAAAGCGATCTCTCGCGATTAATTTGCGAATCTACTACATTAATTATATTTTTAATAAGTGGCATAAATTAAGTTGAAAAAAATGTGTCATTGGTACAAACATGCAATAAGTTGATTGCACCGTAATACTATTTACTTGTATAATATTGACTTTATTTAAGAGAAAACAACTCAACAATAATTCAAATATTTTCATACAACTAGTAATATCAGCGATGTGAAACTTATTAATATTTGAATTTACTTACGTTAGTGTTGTAATATGAAATGAATAATCAATTTCGTTGGACTGGAAAGAATTGAAGATGTAATGGATATTTAACAAATATATATTGATAAAGCTTTGAAGAAATACTTTTTCTTTGTATTTATTATGTCTTTTTGAACAAGTGCTTATAATGATTAACTTGCAATTAGTTCGAAGGAAATCATTTTAGTATTTATTATTGTCTCTCTAGGCTAAATAAGTATGTCGATATCTTCGAATATAGAATTTATTGTATTATTATTTAAAAACAAATGTATATCAGAACTCATAAGGTTTATATTCATGTATAATACAATATTAATCGTTTATAAACAGGACACGATTTGAAAATATGATTTAAAATTACGAAAATGGTGAAATATGCGAAAGTACGGTAAATGGTAAAGATTACAGTGTTTAGCAGCAAAGTATAAACAATAATTTAAATGGTACATTATTGACATTTCGACTCCAAAATGGATCTCATGTGTATGCTGTCTGTTCATGACGAATACATCATACCTGTATCCAAACATGCATATAATGTTTTTGTACCTTCTTAAGCCTGAGAAAAGAGCTGCGCAGAAATATAATAAATATGATTAATAAAAAATTATATAATATTTTTAAATTACTCGTAGATTTAAATATGTATCTATCTATCTAGCATAACTCTATGATAGCTAGACGTAAACGAGACAGTAGTTTGCCGTATCTGAAATGTGAAATGCAGACGCTAGTGATCTTAGCGAGCTTTTGAGCGACGCGTGGGAGGGTGTAAACGCCGCTTCAAATGGTCCGAGTACCGAGAGTGGGTGTTTGTTTTGACCGGACAAACAATATCGCTCGGCTTTGCAACACACATATTCCCCGATCGCTTTCTTCGGCGAAATCGTAGAGACTTTTTCAATAAATCAGCGGTCCGTTAAATTGTTCGTTTGAAAGTTTTAAGTGGGCAGAGATATGCTGCAAAGGAGCCCTAGGACAATGATATAAAAGCCTATTATTTTTTTAAGAAGGCTGTTAACACTACAGATCACAGTTAAGTCGGCGATATAAACTTACGAAATTAATTCAAGCAAATCCCACCGTCCATTAGTTCTCAATAAAGATTTTTTTTTTATAATTAAGCATATCCGAACTAGTTTCACTATTTATCTAAAGTAGTGAGTGATTCTTCTTCTAAAAATATTTTTTTGGCTTAAAATAGTACTACCATATTTTATCAATAAAATATCTCTCTAAGATACATAAAATCACCTCCAGTGTTTGCAATATAGCCGTAATTATTCAATACGTTATTTACAACAAGGATAAATAAAAACCAAATTTTTCTCCAAAGGACCCTAGAGATTTCCATAGTATGTGCTTGATACGCATTTGTATAATACATTTCATTGTACATATATACTTTAGTTTCTGGTCGTATTTCGATTTATATAGTTACGACAGTACATTAAAATAAACAGTTTATATATCGTCGAGTATAATACAAGCACAATACCAGACAACTCAATAAGAAAAGCAATCTATCATTTTATTGGTAAATGTATGTACAGATTTAAATCGAATCAAACACAAGTACTTGAATATAAATGCAGGAATAAAATAGTTACTATAGATTGATAGCCCTTTGACAGGGTAATGAAACATAATAGGATATGGGCTTGGGAACGATATCGTTCGAATATTATCAGATAACTTGTATATTGGAATGTAGACATGATAAATATATAATAAAGTCCAACCTACTTTGTAAATGCGTGCATACAAGGTGTGGTATTTAATTATTTAAGGCTTTGAATAGATGAAAAGGCATCATGATATTAAAGGGTTGTATTGATAACAAATGATACGCTGGTTTTAACATGTATCTAAAAATATATGTCAAATAACAATGATTCGATAGTATGATTAAAATATGTTTGTAGTTGTATTTTGAATTTTCATTTGGTTCATTTGTTATGGAAATATTGGGCTAACAAAATAAATAGCAATAAAAAAGCTTAAATATCTGGTAAAAGGAAGTAGACATTTGAATGACAGCATTTACAAAATTTAATAACTAATATATGATGAAGTTATCAAGTTGGTTGAATCGTATTTTATTGCATTACCCGACAGATCAGCCTGCTAAAGTATACGAGTATATATCGATTTTGACCATAGTCATTACCAGTTCCAATATATTATCTCATAACTAATATTAACAACTATGAATTCTTCCGTCGGCCGAGAAGCTAGTATGCGCGCTTCGCAGCAGGAGATTGCAGGTTCGACCTCTACATTTGCTGAATTTTTAAAATTCAAAAAATGCAGGACTGGATGCCCATTGGGTTTATCAAGTTACAAACAATTGTAAAAAATAATCTGTCCAGATATGCCTTTAGATTGCGGAGATCGATATACTCTACACACATTTGGAGAGGTCATATTCTTCTTCGGAGCGGTCAGAAATTCTTGCAATGTGTTATTTAGAAAATTTCTATCTAACTTACGAGTGTGAGTTACTAAGAAGTGGTTTCGCTTCTACTAATAATTGTTTCATTCGTAACATGTTATGTATGTAATAATAAATTTCATGGTTGAAAACGCTTTTGTATCTATTATTATTATAATCTTTCTAAGTCATTCACGTTACCTCGCCTCCCTTTATTGAATTATCCAAATAAAGCTGCATCGAGAACGATACATTACTATGAAGACGAGGTCAAGTGGTCACTAGTTTCTGTATAAACAATCGTAACTACAATATTGTACGCGGTCCCTTTGTAAAGAACTCAACTACTTTCTCCGCTCGATCAAGACACATTGATCTTCAAAATATGTACATAGAGCCGTCATATATTAAGAGCCCAGTGGCTAAAAGTGAAGAAGAATACATACGTATAGAATGGACGTCAAAATTGATGAATGATTTTAATGCGTAGCTAGACAATACAAAGGAAAATTAAGTGAGAATAGAATGCACCGGGAGATTTAGTAGAATATGGCGTGCATTTTAATGGGAGTTCATTAAGTCAACTTATTCGTGATAAAAATATCTATTGAATGCATTTTTTAAAATGTCTAATCTCTTCGGTCTTCAAGTGGAGCATATGGAAGTCACACGCTGCTTCCGAGAATCGCTGTCACGAGCAGTCTTCTTTCACATTCCCATGCCAGACCATAATCCCGCAGCTTGACCGAAATACACACCCGTAAATAATATTTAGAGGACTTAAGGACTGTGGCATTTGGTCGGATGAATCAAATCCAACGTTATAAATTAGTATATATTTAGTTAACAACGCAACTAATCTAGGAAAATAGTGAAAATAAGTTTTGTCAATAGAGTAATTAAAAGTAGGTCAGAAAAAATGTCCACTAAGACATTTTTGGAAAATACTTCACTTTCGTCATGGCATGGTTATACATTCACACAGTGAGTTAAAACACGTGGCGGGTAGTGGAGAAGAAATCAAGTGTAAAACCTTTCTTAAATTCTTTGATTATTATATGATAATATCAAATTGTTTTTAGTAATAGTTTAGATATAAGATAAATTGAATATTGTTTTTTATGGTATATATATGGGAGTTTATAATCATGATTCATATAAACTCAAAATCACTGTAAAGCACATCTCTGTTTAACGTATCGTTCGAAAACATCGTGAAGATTTTTCCTTTTCTCTACGACAACCTCAAATCCGACCGCAACTCATAATTAACCTAAGCCTCCTCATTCGTTGGAACCAATTGGGAGGGAGAATGTCAACATACAGTCTCTATATTTAATACAATTGACAGCGGACTAAAATCACTGCATTTCACTGATCCGATTTATTGCGCGTTGCAATATTCAGTCACAGAGTTGTCATCGGTGGTAAATTATGCTGATTTTGGAAATGAGCACATGATGAAGAATTTAAAAAATCAAAATAAACAATTAATTTAAAAAAAAATGTAAAGTGCAAGTATAATATTTGTGTCTGAAAAAGGATACATTTCTTACGAAACAAGACATGTCGTAGTCAATGATATTTAAAGATGCGTTGTTGCATGGGTAATTGTACACGCTTTATTTTTTAGTGTAAACATACAAATATCATGTAAGCTAACAGTATCAGGTAATGCATTTGAAGAGGTAATTTTTTTTACGTTTCATTTTCCAAGGGTAAGAATACAAATAATATCGATTGTGGTATACCAATTAATAATTTGTTATTTAAAAAAATACATTTTTAATGGTTGCTGTCAGTTTGTTTGTCGATGTATCTCCTTGGTTACGAATGATATATAATACCATCTATACGCGTCAACTTAAAGTTTTATGTACGTATTTTAAATTCAAATTGCAATTCTATTCTGAACGTCTCTCTTGATAATAATTGCATTCACAGTCACAGATAACGATATTCGCGCGGATGTGTACAAAAAGCATCAATCGTGCAATCGGAAAGATGAATCGCAGGAAGAAGGAAAGTGAGTTTGTTCATTGAGTTAGTAGTCACCATCGCAAAGTGGGTTAGTGGTTAGTTATTAAAACTTTACTCACACCAAGTATGGAATCAAGGTCCACATTAATAATGTTGTCTACTTCTCGAAACTTTCGCGGCTTTGTATATTATTGTATACCGATTAGACAACACTTATCGTGTTTAGAATATATGATATTTAAAAAAGTCAACTATGTATCTCAGGATACAAAATCGTAGTTGTATTCCAAATTCCTAAGAATTAAGAAGTAAGTAGGCCTAAAGAAATATAAACAGCTGTTAAATTGTGTAAAATACAACATAATATCAAATATAAAGTAAGTTGGAATGATATAGAAGATTATCAACATATCAATTATTAAGACCAAGAACGAAGTAATATTCAATTATCATATCGATATACGAACTTTGCTAGAGTGAAGACGTGCCATGGAAAGGAAGCAAGTTTCCATATGTAACGTATTAGAAGTTTGGTGCATCTTTATTTCAACTTATTTTTCTCTGTCTTGAGAACATGATTGGTATAGTTGGATAGTACTGATTAGATGGTGAATAAACCTATGATAAGAGTTATAGAATTTGTAGGACAAAACCATCGTTATGTTTTTTATTTACAAATTTTTATATTATAATGAATTAAAATTTAATACAATTAACGCTATAGTAAGTATGGTGTATTGACTGAGTTTGCGCACTAAAACTGAAAATCGAATATTAAAATTGGGTGTTTCTTTTTGATAGATACGTGAAATTTTGGAACTGAATTGAAAAATATAACTAATAAAAAATGCCGAAAAATTTGCAATGAAACAAAAAAGGTATGGTGGTTTTTAGTGGGAATATGGAAAAGATTCTTAAATAGACGCTCTAAAAGTTTTCTTATGTTAATCTTGAACCAAGACTTTGCGTTTGATAAACTCATGTTACATATGTTAATATTGCTTTCAAACGATCCCGGGTAAAAAGAGACAATGCATATCCAATCGTAATGAATTGAACTCACGTATTCCAGCATGCATCACCGAGACGGATCGAGGAGTAATGATATTAATAGCATTCACATTAAATAATCTTAATTTATAGAATATAAGAAAATTTGTTTGTATAAGATGTTTTAAACAATATATAAAATATCTGAAGTATCTATTTACATATACATAATGAAGTATTATTTATCTGAAGCAGAAAATACAGTACAAACGTTGATACAAAGTATTGATCATAAATTATGAAAAATACAATTTTACATAAAAGAAACATTATTTATTGCTGGAGGAGGATAGATTCATCAACTGCAATTATATTACACATAATAAGTTTGTGATCTGAATTTAAAATTAATTTGAATATACTACCATATTTGTTAGCAATACATAATGCTAGCAATTAAAATTATCCTTCATGTTGTTAAAAACCAAACCAAAAAGTGGTTAAAAACGTAATGATCTTATTAACTTTCCATAAATCAGTTGTAATTTTCATCGGTGTATATTTTAAGTAAACATGTAAACACTGAAAAAATAGTCTCGTTAGTGCGACTAACGTTTTGACCGTATTGCTATACGTGATGTAGGTAGTAATGTAAAAAAAGAAAAGTGCACACGTATTATAATGGGCATTGTTTGATCCGCTGTCCGTCACGGAAAGAGTAAACCGCTGTCCAGATTGCCCGCAAAAACTTCTGATGAAATGCAAAGTATTGGAAATGTATGCGTCGTCGTGCAGCGGCAGTTTGGCGTGGAACGGTTTCCCATATTTCCTCTCCTCTGGAGAACCAGGGGTCAAGTCAACAGATTTTTTGCCGGCGGCACTCACTAACTCCGACCGGCGTGTTTGGGATCGCGGAATGGCTTAGTAGTGTTGCCAACCATCAAGCTCGGTCCGATAAAGGTGATTTTTATGTGAAGCCACCAGCAGTCAACGACAACTGAAAACGAAAACTAAATTCGCCAGATTCACCGAAATCACCTGCTCGTTTTATTAGTGAACATTCGGGCATAAAAATCTATTATATGTTACATTGTATCACTGTTTCGTTTGACTATGCTATTTAAGAACATTGTCTTTATCAAATATATAAATAACAAATGAAAAATATATATCTCATGTCAAATATCATGTTAATTGTATGTTATTTGTAAAATAAAGGTTACCATTATATGGTATTGCGCTTTAGCAATTGTGCATATCAGTCTCTACACAGTAAGAAAAACCGCTCCAAAAATGGATTAGTCGTATATTTTTTTAGACTTTTTTAACAGATATTTTTATGAGGACTAACTTTAACGAGCCTGACCTTCAACAATAATTGTTCAAGCAATTGACTAACTGTTATTTATAAATAATCTTTTATGTAGTATTAAATATATTTCAATTCCCATGTTCATCACTGTACAATTGTTATTATAATACTATGGATAATATTATAAAATATATTCAAATGTTTCAAATTAAATTAAGTAAATCTTGTAATGTTATTGCCAGGAATGGATTTTAGAGAATCAACTTCATCGACTGACAAAAATATATATTATAGAAATGCTAAGAAATACCAATTTTTCTATCTGAGGCAGCATCTTATTATGAATGAAATTGAAGGCGAAAGCTTAGTATTTTCTTTAACGCATAAATTGTATTTTGGACATCTATATTCTTGGAATGTTCGCAATACAATTATAGCGGATATATGATAGTATAAAAAGCCATGTTTAGAGTTATTTCACCACTATTTACGAAAAGCAATAAATTCTCCGAATAGACAATTGATTCCGTGACTTATAACTTGTCCCGTTTATGTTTGAGTATAGCGAACTGAAGACATTTTTCTTCAGCCTGACAATTAAAAAAAATGTTCATATAAAAATTGGCAACACTGATTACGGATAGCTAAATAATATTAGCGCATATGTGGGTCGAATGCCTCGTAGATTGCAACGCTTATCTTCGATTTAAATAATGTGTTTCAATTGTGAACGATAAGTTATGTTTAAACGGCATACGAACTGCGGAATTTTCTTGTGTACATGTAAGACAGTTTTCTATGCATAGTAGAGAAAGGTCAATATATAGAACGATCGCGTTTATAAGCCACCATTGTATGCTTAATAAATAACATTTATTTGTTGCATTATTATTTTATGACAAAGAGAAAACTTTAAATAATGCTATTTTCAATAATATTGTAAGTCCACAAATTTCTCAGAGAATAAGTGCCTTGTAATATAGAAATTGTATCAGCATTTATTCACTCTACATTCATCTATTTATAACAATCATATACTCAACTAATTTCAAAAGATTCTGATTATGTCTAGTGACATTTATGATTTTTATTAAACTTGGTATCTCGGAATGTTAAGTATGTTGACCAACTGAATGAATTGTTTTTCACGAGGGTTGAGTGTCAATTGATCGCTTAACTCGTTAAGCACTTTATGTGCTGAATTTTTTTCAACTCGCAATTCTCGATGCCAAATGCTTCACAACAGTAGGCAATTAGCAAAGCAAATTCAATTAAATCAAACTGAGTGTCTTATTGGTAAGTGAAAAACGAACCAAGATTACTATAGATTACTAAAAAATAGCACATCATGGGTGTTGCCAATTTATTTCTAACAAATAATATACACTATTCCTCAAAATACTACGCCTATATATTTAAAAAAAAATACTTGCCATTTCCAATGAATGTATTCGATGACCAAAGTACTATGAAAGTGTACCATACTTATACTGGATAAAATGGATATTCTGTCTTACCTGAAACAAAAAAATACGAATATGAAAAATATGTAGACTATGCGTTTTAAAATAAATATTAAAACTTCCATCACAATACAATGGAAAGTCGGTGACAAATCACAGGGGTTATAAATATAATAATGTGATATGATAATTGTAAATAATTTAATATATCATTTATCTGTTTGTTTAAGGAGAGAACGAGTTTTCAATTACAATTGACGCAACAGCGCGTGAAATGTATTGGAATAATAAATGTACCCACACAGCCCCTCTTCACCTCCTCCCAACATGTCTAAATCGGGTGCATCCTGGAGTTTTGATTCTGAGAAACCATAAATTATTCCAGGAGTGCCACCCAAAATAAATATTTATTCAAATAATCATTGTTTGTCAAGTAATTATGTGATTAGATTATTACGATCGCTATAACGTATAGCCGCATTTTTCGGGAAATAAAATTCACCCTTATCGGAAGAAACTATGGATCAATCAGCTGGTTGTGTGTGGCCAACTTGAGTAATTATTTCTTTCTGTACACTCTCTTGATTATTTCCAGTTAATTCTGTTTTGGGCAGTAACTATATTTGAATGAATGAAAATTATATAATATTACGATGATGTAAGTTACACATTAAGCGCATATAAAAACAAATAAACAACAAGAATGTTTTATATTGTACAATATTCACAAAAGTCTATGGAATATGTGTGAATGTTTGTTATGCACCGATAAGTCGGGACACTATTTGATGAGGCTTGAAGGAGTTTGTTTGAAAAAGCTAAAGCATACACCGAGCCGTAAGCACTATGATGATGATATGAAAATTATTAGCGGTCACGGCCACAGCATAAAGACAAGTATGTGTTCAATATTAACGTAATCAAATCGCTTTCCAAAATTCAAAAATGAGTATTAAATAACCGAGTCGAATTGATGTTTCCCGCGTAATGCAAGTTCGTCGTGTCAGATTTCCTCACACGATCTTGATTGATTGACGAAGTTTTCGAATGCACCAATGCACTTGCACCTGTCGCATTGATTATCTTAATACGCTTTCTTCCTGAATGTAAAACATAAAGCAACTTATAATTCTTTTAAATTGGATTGTTTGAAAAGGCTGTAGATGGTGTGCAACCGTATCGAATCGGAACAGATTGTGTTTTAATACAGTATGTATGCGGTAATAGTAATGTAATAAAAACAGACATCTTCTCTTGTTGCTGCGGCCACATTTGGTGTATCAATCTTCTGTTATGTAATAATTAATAGTTATTTATAATTAAATCTGTCATACAAAAGAACCAAATGAATATTATCACTAATTGTATCTATTATTAATTCTTTCCATTAATAACCATATCCCGTAATTTTAAAATAAGTTGCTTTAATTTGTATAATAATGTCGCAGATGTCATACATGTGGTGCACATAATGTTCAATATTTAAAAATCGTTAAAAATATTTGAAAAAACACATTAGAATGTTATACATCGGTATTAATTATATGATTATTTTATTTGAATTCATTTAACAATAAATTGATAGCCAATTATTATTTGGTATAAAAATAAAAAAACACATAATATAAAAAAAAATCTATTATTCAACGTCTACCCTGTCTTACTGACTGCACAGTTTAAAAGCATTCCTATATTTTTATAGGCTTTTAGTTAGTTTTTAACTTTATTGTTAATTATGGGAGTTATTTTTTTCATGTTGGATACATTTAGATTTAAAAATAAATGGTGGCATATTTATTTATTTATAAAATTGTGGTGAAATAATATGTTATGTTATATTATATTATAACATAACCACAAGTTACCGAATTCCGTGAAACTATCAAACCGTAATAATATAACATAAATTATATTATCTTCTCATTTATGGACTGAATTTCAGTGCAGTGTTCTACTAAGTGAAAAAAAAAATACAATACTGTTGGAAGATGTTCGGACAAGAACACGTACCACTTTGCAGCCAACATTTAATAGAAAGTTTGTGAAAATATATTGTTCACTGTGAATCAGGGGTTATAAAAATAAATAACTGTACTGTGGAATACAGATTATATCAGATTCTTGCATATATAATATAATCAAACTATCCGTGAAAATTGAGTAAATTTAAATCCTTAAATAATTTCTACTTACACTTATACTCTGTATTTTGGATCATACATAATATAAACGTAGAAGCAAATAGATAGTTATTTAATAAAAACGAAGAAACCATTAATCTGGTACTAAAATAGGAACTGGAAGTGAGAAAGTCTTTTTATCTGTTTGTGTAAAGTACGTTAAACTATTATATTTATTTATTATACATACTGAAAGTAAGTCACGAAATATTATAAATGCCGATATAAAAGTAATTTAAAGTGTTGTTAGATCAAGTAATTTTCGATCAAATTTTTTATTTTAGGCATTGATTAGATATTGAAAAAAGTCTACTACAGTAATTGAAAACTTGTAAATAAACTAAATTATTAATTAATGCTTTTTTGTAAACATAAATTTCATTTCTTTCGATGCATATAGTATTATTTTAATGTATTAATCGTGATGGAGTGAAATTTAAATATAAAGCTTGGAAGTTTAGTGCTATAATTAAACGTATAACCTGATATGTAAATATTTGGACAACCTTTTATAGATAATGTGAAAAAGTAATCACTCAAGTTTAAACTATTAATAATAATAAGGAAAGCGCTGCATTTTTAAATGGCTACATCAATCAAAAAATATGTTCGTTTAAAAGTACTCTAATTATTGTAAAGTGAATATTACGGTCAATTTTTAAATTAGCTTGCTAAACGAAAATTGAATTTTTTAAATGCAGAGCTTTGATATTAAATTAAAAACTCGACATAGAATAATAATGATCTATGTGGAGATTTTCGATATACCAGATACTTCTTCTGATAGTATGCCTATGTGTCGGATGCGGGGAAGGATTTCTCAAGTAGGTCAGGTAATTAATTCATTAGAGTGGTCAATTATTAATTTGATTTGCAAAAGAAAAAAAAAATCAACTATGTCTCTGGTAATTTAAAAAATGAAATATTTTTCAATAATACACATTTTCACATACGCTTCAGGAAAGATAGGACAAGACTTAATAACCTGATTTAAGCGATAATTATTTGTTGTTTTTAATACTTACAATAGTTCAGAGTTTTACCCTTTGGGTACTAAGCAACGATATATCGCTGTTCATACGAACAACAAAAAATACTAAAAGAATTGCGACGAATAAAAAACGTAGTATGTTTAAAATAAAAAAATGTTTTCTAATCAAAAATAGTTATATGTGGTAATAATGCTAGTGTTTCTCGTTATGATCCTACAATTTCTAGAGATCTGGGGCAGCAGAATATAGCAGGATTAAATTGATTTTCCATCAAGTATCCACAAGTTCGTTTCTTTTTGATATAAATTTAGTGTTTAAATTCCATTCTTATATATTCTCAAATAAAACATACTTATAAGCAGGTATTCCTTTTAACTCTTTCATAATATCATCTCATCAAGGATTGACATTACACATATATTTATAAAAAAATTGTGTAAGAGTTAAAACGTAATAGTATACATAATGAAATACATTTTTATTTTCGCTGCAGTGAGAATGGCAAACGCGTATTTCAATTTTACAAACTGAATTGTTATATTATATCGTTAAGATAAGTAGTAGCCTGATCTTCAGAGTAGAACGATCTATGTTCATTGCTAAAGGGAAGCTAACGTATACTGTGCAATCAAAAGCACCGTAACACAAGGACCTATGATCGATACACATAGTATGAAATTAAAGGTAACAAGAGAGCACAGTTACTTAGAAATAACATCGGAGATAACCATCAGTGAGCTGGCGAAGTATGGATGATGTGTTATGAGTTTATGACCGAACTAAGTATTACGTTCACGATTTGTAACGCTGAATGAACTCTATGTTGCATTTATCATACATAATCGTAAGAAGAATTTTGTTCGGTGTTTATCGGAATAAGCTGGGTACGCTACTTGCTAAATATAGGCTTATAATGAACGAATAAAATTCTATGTCCTGGAAAGCAATGTCACGCACACCACTTACGCTACCCACATAGATTTATGTAATCTTATCTTTAAACTATATCAGCGATGCGAGTGGACCGTATGGATTAACACATAATGAACAAAATATAGTATACGGATGAAGGCTTATCTTGACAGATTGATTTTTACGGGAAATAGTGGTCTGGTTATTAGAATTGTGAGCTAATTGTTCAATACTTTGGGTATTCAGTATTGACCTTTGTTTTTGTATTATTGTGATACAAGCAGTATTCGTGTTATGAATGAAATATGTGTATTCCATACCCGGATATGGTATTAGTAGTCTCATGTTAACGACAGCAGGTATCTAACAATACACATAAAACGATATTATTAGATTTAAGTTCCGTAAAATTAATAGCGGCGATTTGTAGGTTAAGTGGAAGATCATTGTTGCATGGAATAGTATCAGATAATGGGCGCAAGTAAGTTATGATTTGGTATAATATTACAACATACATAACTACGTTTGTCGATAATAGTAAAGAAACGATGTCAAGCATATGAAGGAAATAAATAAGCATTTACTATTTTTATAAAAATATAATATTCTACATTTTCTTTACAAAAGACGGTTAAAAAAATATTCCTTCTAGATATACATAGATAATATCCATTTGGAGTTTAAAAGTATATAAATACAGTGAAATTGAACTATACACGCTGTAATTATAAACTTGTTTAATATAAACTGTACATGTGGTTGAAAATATTTTTAACATGCAAGTTGCATAAAAAAAATAACCAAAGAAAGCACCAGATAAATAATATGCTATCAAATACGGAGCTCGGTGGAAGTTAATTTTAATACATTAGGAAAAAAAATACCAATAAAAATCTCATAAATCATTGTTTTGTAAGTTACAGGTTATATGTTTTAGATGTATCCTATGTATTGTTGTAACAGATAAGTAATATTATTAAATGTAAAATCTTATCACAATAATATTATTAACATTGGAGATATGCATGAGGGCTTGCATAATATCAACGTTATTTTTAAAGATATATTATTTTTCCGTATTTTAATAGTAGCATTATTATATGAACTAACATTATTCATGATATATGGACTTAATATGTGTGTATTAAAATTTCAGATAAATTCATATTTATTCTCAGTTATGAATTATTAGTGCAGTATTATTATCATAAATACGATATGGCCAATTATTTATGACGTTTACAACAATTTTCTTTAATTCGAATTGTTTCGGGCAAACAGTGAAGTATGGGAACAATCTAGTTGAACAAAAAATAGTCTAAAATTGTCGGTATGCAACGACGCGCATCAGACGCCGTTGGCGGTTGCATTCTCCCGAAATAGCGTCGACATTCGGGCGGAACATTTTCTAAATGCGGATACTCTCATATAAGAAAATACCTATCCATAGTCATCAGACTTATACAGGGTTTTCAAGTTAACCGATCGATATCAACTGTAATATTTAACTGACAAAATATCGACAGTTCACAGTATTATTTATTTTTGAACGTGAGATTGTGTCAAGATTATAATAATCATTAAAAGAAAGAATACAACGCCTAAAAGTAAATTTAGTAGTACAATTGTTAAAACGTGTTCAGTTTTATTCAAATTTTACACATTGTTTAGTGCTAAAAAGCTGAATACTTAACACTCACTACGTTCTGAATTTTCATATGGTCCACATGAATCTGATACGAGATAGTTTTCATCTCTGAGTTATATCAGTCAAAAATGTAGAAAATAAATAAAAAGAGAGAATACTGTATCGATTAACATATTTTTTTTAATTTTGTATAATGTATTAACATCAAAAAAATATTATGGGAAGCTATTGTTTTATTTAATAATTAGATAACAATTTTTTTTTAAAATAGAATTAAATGAATGCCTTAAAAAATAAAGTATCCCTTTGAAAACATAATATGAGATAGTAAAAAAATTTAACAGGAATTGTGAATCTTTTGAAATAGTTGTGTATCACGCGTGCGAATATGTTAATTATAATTTATATCACTAATTCATTGCACTTTTTTGAATTCGTATCCAGGACAGGGATCGATTTCCATATCTGTTGGATTAAAAAAAAAAACAAAAATACAGGACCGGATGCCCATCGGAAAAATAATTCTCATTACGAAGATCCTAGTGTATAGACTCGTGTGCTCAACATGGTGAAAAAATAATGCTTTCACATAACATAACATTTCTTTCCTTTTATATGTTCTTAAAATAAAATTTTAAAGAAATTTTTAACTAACGACATCTATAAGTATTGTTTTTTTTTATACATAAGAAGCGTTTAAATGAAAACACAAAACATAGATTGGCTCAACATTAGGGAGGTCAATGTCACAGCGACATGAGTTCTAATGCAAATGAGATTCTGGGAGATATCTATTTGTGGTCCAGAATACATCGGCGTGGACGTGAAGTATTCAAAAAGGAGGATAAACGGAATAGAAGCGTGATGGTTAATCGTTTTAGAATGTTACACGGAGTTGGAAGTGTATACAGCGGTATAAAAGGTGACAATGATTAAATATGGATAAGTCCTACGACGCCCATAGAGATTTGATGCATGAGTAAGAAAACGCCTGTGTTTCAATTATATTTTACATGTTATTATTTTCATAATTTGTCACAACAAAAATGGTATTTTTTTCAAAAGTATGTGAATACCGTCATATATTATTTATTCATATATAATTTTCAGGAAAAATACGTTTTTTTTTAATTGAGATATATTCAATTATGCATTGCTAAGATTATATATTTTTTGCCATATTCACCCGGAAAGTGGAGAATATGGTTCTACATAGTGTGAATCTGTCAGCTCAGAAAGGATATGGATCTCCTCAATATGCAGACATGTCTTGACAGATTATTTCCGACAAAAAGAGGTTGTCAGACCCACCAAATGGGTATTTTCGTATTTTAGAATGCGACAGATGTGGAAACCGAACCCACATCCCCCGGACGCTAGGCATGCACGCTAACCTCTAACCAGGACGACTAATGTATTATCAATAAAGCAAATACATTTTTGGTTAAATTGAAAATTATGTGAATATGAGAAATTAAGCATGTATAAGATTATAAATATTGCTAATAAATGTAGAATACATGAACTATTGTAAAATATATGTTGGATATAGTGCAAATGAACTGCACACAATAAATCAGTAAGAAATCGGACATAAGCACACAACGTTTTGGAGGCCGCTGAATAGCTTAAATGGCAATAGACTGTACATGCCGTTCGAAAGTGGATAATCGTAAAATAAATACCATACAACTATAATACACAAGGATTACAAAATGGTCATTGAAATTTGGACGAATTAAATAAGTTCTATGGAATATTTGGTCAAAACCAGCAAAATAACCGAGTGGGCTGCGATAGGTCTAATCCAGTCACGGAATAGACCTCAACGAACTAGATCAACGCAAAAAACGAGTTGAAATTTAAGTATTTTTAGTCAAATTACGAAAATATACTTAAATAGAAAAAAATGTATATTATAAAAACAACGCAATATCCATCCACTTTGTAACACAACAAATTTATAACAAAAATAAACACGTATTCATTAATATGGTAGTCAGCTTCAAAAGTAGATTAATCGCGTGAAAATATCAAGTCGGTTAAATTTAAAATAATAGTATGCTACGGACAATCAATCAATAAAAAATGTAAAGAAGTAGACTAACTGTCAAACCAGTGAACATAAACGGTATGTCGATATATCGGGTAAATTTGTAAAGATATATGCTTATTTGAATTTACACCAGTAATCAAAACATACACGAATGGAAGTGTAGATTCAAGCTAGTTAAACCGTGTTCACTTTTCATGCGAGAACATTAATCAGAAAACCTGCTGGTTAAAGATAAGTGTGTTTTATCAACTTGGAAAACTTCCTCTTCGCACTTCATATGTTTCGTAGCGGATACAATAATAATTTATGGTGTAATAGGAATATGCTTTTAAATTAATTGTACGTTATAAATTATCATCATATTGGTGTAATGAAAATTAAATGTTGAATTGCATCTAACAGAAGATTATGTGTACCTTAACTTATCTTAGCTTACATTGTAAAATATAATAGTAATGTTTAAAAAAATAAAGACGTTCCATCTAATATTCTTTCCTATATCATATTACAAGATTTAACAAAATTAATGTCTCCGTTAATTTTAGTTAAGATGATATAAAAATACAGTTGTTTAGTCGTGTGGATAATTTATTATATACTATCGTGAGATATGCGGGCTTTTCGTCGTAAAAAAGACGAATGCCACGGAGAAATGAAAAAAGGTGATTGGATGTACCACTGATGCATCTTAACACTGACATAAAAATATTTGTTATACTTCACTGCATTGATTCCTGAAAATACACGTGTGACGTGTGTTAAGGGGGGTAAAAGGACAATAACATTGAAGTATCCGGTTAATTTTCTTATTCATATGATCGAAATACTGACAAGCTCAAGAACATAACGGAGATTTTTGCACTAACCAATTTGTGTAACGTGTACGATCAATTATTGAAGAATACTTGCCATATTTTCGTAATATGATTTATACAGAATTTGTAAAAAGTTATTGACCCTTTAGTTATGAATTTTAATTAGGACTATGGCTATATATAATAGTATACATATTAAAAGCTATTCGATTGTTTTATATTATTAATTTTCAGAATTGTATTGGTATACACATTTTCGTTCAACAGAAGCCGACGAAATCTGTCAATTAATGTCATCAAAAGTTGAGACCGAAAAGTTTGCGAGTAACTTTTGTACCGCATGTTTTTTAAATGTCATGCAACAGTTAGTAGATATTTAATATAACATTTCTCTTGAACGTATTTTTCTTTGAAATTAATGTTCATTTTTATCAGACAAGTTTGATGTAATCTCGTGCAGTCAGATAAGAGAGCATTTGACATTTTCTTAATTTACATACTGGACCTAATATATCTTGACTAACAGTTTTCTAAAATATTGCATGCAAGCCAAGTATTTTAAGTGACGTCCAGTAATTAATCATATTGCCATTCGAAACTCTGGCACTGGAATTTAATTTTAACCCCGTTACGATAATAAAATGACCATAGTAGTGTATTACTAAAATCTTATTTAATATATCACTTTGGTAGCTGAGTCGATCAGTGTGCGTGTATGCATTCGTGTTCTGCATGTATAGGGCTGACAATTAAGCCTCGCGATTTTTTCTTAGGAAGCATTACACGTTATGGAAGTATATATGCTCCACAGTATGCACCATAGAAGTAGGCCAAGTAAAAAAATCAAAGGGATTAATACTGACCGATAATTAAGAGTTAATGTCTGAATATTAATACATATATCGTAATTACGGTTTCATAGCACATATAGTCCTATTACATAATGTTTGTTCATTTCAATTTTTAACATGCCAAAGTATATTTTTGAGATTTTATCGTGATATAATTTGTAAGTTGAGATCAAACAAGTTACTTTTAAAAATAATAATATATAAAACACTTGGGTTTATTGTAACTATAGTGTATTTAACTGTAGTGATTTCGTCCAAACCAGTGTCTCAAAACATGAGATTTGCACCATAGAATCTCTTTTTACTGTGTTCAACCTGTCTATAATCTTCGAACTATTGATACAAATGTCAGATATGTTTGTTGTAGAAATTAGTTCCATTGTTCATTTGCAACATTAATTACTTCATATTTTTAGTTAGAGATGAGAGAAATTAAAATAATAGTCATTATTATTTCTTACATTTTTACAGTTTGAATTTTTAAGTAATCTGTGTATATATGTTTAATTGAGTTTATACACAGATCACTTAAAATTATAGTTCCATTGTGATACAACAAAACGCAGTGTGCAGTACAATAAAATTACTACTTATCTGTCATATAATTGAATTTAATGCATTTATTTAAAACAAAAGAGTTCAAATGTCCACCAGTTTATCTGACGCTTTTTTCTCTCACAACAAAGTTCATTTCAATGTTAAAAGAGGATCGTTTTAATTAAAAGTATATTTGTAATTACATTTCTGTTTTCCATCGTGTACATAAAGTCCGTTTTGTTTGATCAGGAGTGTATTCTCAATTGAAAATGTATTTTTTTTTTTAATTTTTGACATTCATATTTAAGAGGTTGTTTTCGATTTTATTCATTTTTTATTGGCTGACATCACAACACAGTCAAATTACATTTATTAAAACTGCACCAATTTAAAAGTGTTTAAATCATCAAAATACTGGGATAAAAAGTATTACATAATAAACTAAAGTACTTATACCAAAGCCTGAATCAGTTTTCGATTCGAAAACGATTTATGCAACAGAATAATAACATAATCCATAGAAAAATAATCATTCGTCCTTTCCAATCCAATACTTTAGAAGGATCACCTGCTATGTTATGCGGTCCAATAATGACAAGTACATATTCCATTTTTGACTTTGCACAAAAACTTTGAGAGCAACGGCAATCTTTACTATATCCTGGTTGGGTTTTAAATGAATAACCCGTTTTAACTTCAGATCAATGATAATCATAATATTACTACTTCACGTGTATTTCAACTCATATCACTGAGCCAATGTGCTAAGTGAGTGGCCCTTGAACTTCACTCACAGATTAATCTGTTAAGAAACGTCTTTCCAGTGAATAATGTTTTTGTAGAATCTCGTCAAGCGGAAATGGCGATTTATTTTGATATTATTATTATTAATGTCTAATTTACTAAAATAGCTATTTATGAAAAATAATTAAAACGGCTTATGATAATGAAAGCATAGCCCGTTCCTAATATAAGAAAAAAAAATGAAGATACTAGGGATTTTTAAATTGTTTATTTTTCACGATTTTTATACATGGTGATATGATCACACGACTGTGAATTAATTGCCATATCAATGCCAGATTTTCTCCTTAAATCTTTTAGATTACACAACTTAATTTTCAAAATTACGCATTTTTCAAAAAACAAAACTGAGGTTTTAGCACTTGTTTAGCGTTCAAGGCTACTGGAGTTACTTGGCTCTAGCAGTAATATAAGATAATAAAGTACAATTGAGCGATATCCAGTAAATTAAAACTTAAAATATATAGCGTTCGTATTAAATTTTAACCTTTTTTACTATGAAAACAGTAGTTATAGTAACAAGACAAAGTCCTTCAAGTCTTATGTAAAATGGTCGTTTTAATTTTACAATATTTAAGAATGAAGAATTTTCAGCCCAAAAAAATCGCCAGACCTTCTACAAAAAGTGTCAGTTCAAAAAAAAATATTATACTATTTTTACAAGGTATTTTTTAAACTGTGAGCAATTTATGATAGAATCGTTTAAAACCGTTCATAAATTCAACTTCACTTATGGGAGAAAAACCGATACCAATATAATCGACACACTACAGAACTTTGCTATGCTAAAAATTATTTCAAAAGTATTTAGGAATGAAAAAATACAGACATAAGTAAAAATAAAATTAATGTACCATCCTTTTTATTTACCAAATATATGGCTTTATTACCTTTAAATATACCAAATAATTTTTATTATTTATTTACACTTAAATCTTTATTTTCTCTTTTGGGAAAATTTTTCTGTTAAATTTTATTTTATCTGATAAATAAACTAATTAAACAGAGCTCAACCTTGTAGATGCAAGCACATTGGTACCCGTCATGCTTGGAGATTTAACTTGCTCACCAAGCCGTCTTGTTTTACCTCATTGTTGTTATTCCATCCTCGGTAATTAAAAATACAATGAAGTCGTAATTTTCAGTGGCATTTTATAAGTTGAAGGAACGAAAATATCAATTCGAGATTTCGACTAGAGCTTCATGAATAATAAAAAAGCCTGTTAAAGGTTTGATCACCTTTAATATTAATTGCACATTTTTAATTAGGTGTATTCAATTTCTTGATATATTTTAACATATCCGTTCCGACTTGGGAACATATTGATCTTTACGATTATTTTTAGTTTGAATTGAAAAAGTACATTATGCATGCAGAAAATTTATATCTTTATATCTAAAACAACAAAATTATTTGGAGATATATAATATACAAAATAATCACTTTATAAAGGTGTGGATAACAATAATAAGCATGGATTACTCGAATGATATTGATCAAATTAATCTCTTATGGAAATATTGGTGAATAAACCAAAAAAGTGGTGTGCTTTCGTAAAGGACTCGGATATAAAAAAATGCACTACTAGACAGTCTCCTGATACATTGAAAGTAATGTAGCGTGGCTGGAACAAATCGGGACACGTGCTGGGAATGCCTCCTGAGAACCTGAATTATTTTGGTTGTTCCTTCTACTGATTGACCTGATTCCGGTATCCGAGAGCCTAGAAGACTGTATGTCTGTTAACGAAATGTGTTGCTGAGGAAAGATGCAATCCGAACAGAAGATGACAGAACATCTTGTGGCCATATACTCTATTAAGAAGAAGAGAAAGAATTATTGGAACCAAAAAAAATATCATTTACGTTTAACGTATTTATCTATACATGGTCATTTCGAGATAGCATTTAGAAAAGGTTACTTAATTAACAGAAATAGTAGAAATAACCTCATTATAAAGGAAAAACTATACAGGGTAATTAATTAATTAATTAAAATGTTACTAGGTGAAACAAAAAACGTAGCAAAAAAAATACTTCCGGTTTTCTCGCCATGAAAATGTTCTCTTGTGAAAATCAGGTTCGGCCTGTTTTGCGGCGAGGCATAATATGTGTTAAAATAAATGACATCTTTGCGATGTTCTTAACTTGTTTATTACATGCATCCTGGGCTCGAATTGAGCACATTGTGTAACACAAGCATCGCTGTGCTTATTCTTTGTAATGTGTTTTCTACTTACAACTAAACTTCTTTCCGTATACTCCAGACTAACTTCTTTTTATGAAAATGTCATTTTTCCATCCTGAAGAGCAACGGTGAGCTAGTGTGCAAAACGAAAGGTGAAGGAGCTTCCGTATTTATGACCATTAAAACATACAACAATATAGGCATAATTATCAGTTTAATATGCAATTATAGAAGCGAACCAATGACAGACAGGCTTTATCATGCAGATAAAGTTAGGAGGTAATTTAGTAAATTAGATTCTGGCAGTTTGTAAATTAGTGAAAGCCTGTAATTTAAAATAATAAGACCGTTGTAAAAATAACATCCAAAATATGGCGCAAAATAACCATGATAATATCGATTTAAAGAGCGTTTATTGGTGGTCTTAAGCTATCATATTTAAATAATAGACGAATTTATTTACTCTCAAACTTCAAACACATTTTCAGTAATTAGTTATTATTTAGTTTAGAATAAATCTTAATCAATAATTTTTATCATTCCCCGATTTTCTAAATTTTAAAATTTACTAAAAACGATGAAAATTTTAATATCAAATAACATCAATTCCTCGACAATAAGATACATGTTAACGATTATTACAGACATAATCGATGACATATTACAATTACCGTCAGCAATAAAATAGTCGTAATGAAGGCAAGTTATCGTCAGCTTTCGTAAATCTTCAGGTGATGTAAGTGTATATCATACTACTTAAGCAAAGTCAAAAGGGAACGAGAGGTAAATCAATATCGCTATCGGCACGTGTGCGGATGAGGCGACAATTATTACAACAATAATTTTCACCGTTAATCAAATGATACTTTTTTTTATCTTATTTCATAATTGTAATTGAATAATTAATTTACTTCATTATTAACGGTATATATTATATTATTGTGAGTTTATTCATTATTGTAATTTAATATTTTTTTCTTCCTTAGTTGTAACATTTAAATACATACGATGTCGTATCATAAAAATGTCGACAATTGCCTACTCAGTAGAAAAAAATCACGACTGAACTATCTGAAATTGTTAAGTGATTTATATACACAGACTTGTTTTTAAAAAAATGTATTTTTATTTTTATCGTAGAAAATATTTAATGGCATAATCGTGGTGCGGGGTTAATGGCAGGTAAATAGCTAATTAGCAATAATTAAAACGCTATATCGTGAGTTTAATGATGTGACGTACTTAATGAAAAGTTGCGCCACGGTAAATCATCTAGCAAGCTGGGTTTTAATTATTATTTTATTAACCGGCGGATTATTTAACAGATACGTACACCTAATAAGCAGCAAATTGGGCATATTTTAGTAGATTCTTTACTTTTGAACGATTAGTAGAAAATATTTATAACCGACTCCTTATACAAAAAAATTTCAGTTTTTTATTAAATATTATTATGGATCATATTAATCATTAGCTTGATAATTAATATTTTGGACAGAAAACTTATAAATTTATGTTTTAATTGTATATTCCACTTTTATTTTAGAAAAATCCATTGAATTAAAAAAATGTCGACAGCTAATTCAGTCATTTACGATTAACATACTGCAGCTTCTACGTAGTGTAATTTTATATCATTTAATAATGTAAAAACACGAAAAATAAATAAATTTTTGATGTAACGAAAAATAAATATTAATACTGAAACTCTAGGAATAATGAGTGAACTTAATAATAACACAATAAATCGACGTCACAATGCTCGCAATATTGTGCCACATCCAAGATATTACGTATTAAGACGGATAGCTATTGCTGTTAAATAGCCAGATAAAAAGAGCTTGAAATTTTCTAGAAATTCGCAAAGATGTTCGATCAAGTAGTCATTGAATAGTTTAGCAGCTCTCCAGCTACAAAAACCACTTCATTATTTCGTAAAAAATATAATGGCTTGCTCGGTGCAGCTAAGACTTTTTAAAAATAAATATGGTCGATTCCTAGTTTGACCCATGGAGTAAGTTAATCTAACGAGTTAGTTATATCATGAATTTGTCTCCTTTTCTATAAAAATAAATAACTATGATTCCTGAGTAAGAAAGCAACAATATCTTTATATAGAATTTTCCCAAAAATTAGTCTCTCAAAATAAACCTCTCGTGCATATTGAACCCACAAAAGAATCTATTAAGATGCAATGTTAATATTATATTGTCTGAAATAGCTAGCCTGTGATAAGACACAAATGGTTCTGCTGAAATCACGTGTCCTTATATGACTATATTAACCACTGCGACCGCTTGACAATCGCCAAGATCGCTCGCTAATTAAATCCATATATGGAAACTGTGAAGAATTCACAAGATTTCTTGTGTTCCTAATAGAACTTTCATGCAAATAACAGAATACGCCTTTACTTAAGTAAGTCAATTAACACCCAACCACCTCATCGTATTAAGTTTTATTACTGCATCACACCCGATATATAATATTATAATAAAATAACTTTATAAATTGATTCCCCAGTCTGTGAGAAAATTAAATACTTCTTTTTCTTATTATACCATATGCGCTCCCTATAAGGAGCATATGGTTGCCACGTGGCGCTTCCAGGTATCCCTGTCATCCACCGGCCACTTTCCATCCTCCCAGATCATGCTAGCTTCCTTCAGTTCCAACGAATACGTCCTACGGATGGTACCCGCCCGTCTTCCAGGACGCCGGAATCACACCGGTCGGAAGAACAGACAAAAAGGGTTCAGACCCTCTGGAAGCATCCGAAGTAAGTGCTCCAGCCAGTTCCAGCCAGCAACTGAATACTATAATAGTTAGTCTTCTTGGTTTTAAATTAGTATGAAGTTACACACATGCATACCCGAGGTTAGATATCTTAACGTTTTTCATCGGAATTTTCATGTAGATGGTTGATATTAGCGGTTGCAAAATGCGTATTAATTGAATTACTTGGATACGTCTAATCGACATTTTGAATTATGTTACATATATGAGGGGGGTATTTCCAAAGTGAACTTATTCCACTATAACATATTTTTTATTTATACTGTATCGTATTATATTAAAATTATCATTTAAAAAAGATGAATGTAATTCAACTTAGATCAATGTAAGCGATATCTATTGTAAACTAGTGGATATAGTTTATAATGATATAAATCGACAAATTTGTATACATTTACAGAAACTATTATCAATTATTCATGGAACTGTCTGTTAAAAAAATCCTTATTTGCGATTTCTGAATTGCCACATGACGCTCTATCTATAAACTTATAAATAGTATTTATTATTAGAATCATTCTAAAATTTGTTACCTTTCTGTAAAACTTACACAATATTCTGTTTGCAGAAGTTAATACCTAATGCAAGCCCAGTGAACTTTATTATATTAAACCATTGGTAGACAATAAATTACATGACGACGAAGTAATGTGTTTTAGACAATCTCAAAGATATCAAAGTAGGTTCTTACATTACGTAGAAAAGTAGATTTCTGTTTTAAATGTTATTTTAAACGAATTAAAGTTGATTGTAATTAACTTCAGCCTGATAGTCGTTGATTAACAGTCTAGTTGGACTATCTGGGCGGTAACAACTAGTGAAATTCGCTAATATTGAAAGCTTAATGAGTATTCTGTAGTCGGTTTGATGTTTGATTCCCAGTCACGTTTAACTGATGTCGCTTAAGAGATAGTTAATTTACTCTATATTGTATTAGAAAGATTAATTAAGCTCAGCTTTTATCTTTTGTATGCATGAGAATATAATGCGAATATCACATTAACTGGAATAATAACGAAATCACCGTATAGTTTATAGTAATCAATTGGTCCAACCACGACTGTGCTGGTTTGTCAGTTAATATACAATTTCGATACATCGTCTCATATTGTCTGCATAACTTACACTAACTACTCTCAAATTAACCGACAGCCGCAGCAATATCAAATACTAGATGTACAGTTTTTTCCCCCCCAATTTCCATTTCTTTAAAATGTTGTCCGTTGCTTTTAGACGATCGGGAATTGTCTGGGGAGCAACGTTTAATTACAATGCATTTTGTTTTTGAATTTGACATGCATCTTAATCCAATAATGCTTGAAATTATTGGTCTTTAAATGTTTTCAGTTGAAATGGACGTTCATTGTTTTCACATTGAAATCATCACCTTCAGAGCGTTTAAACCAGCGTTCACAAATATCTTGAGATGGAGCTTATCGACCATAAGCTTTTTGAGAAGCTTATAGCAGCGCTTTTTACAATATGAATAATATAAGTAAAAACTTTGAGCATGGAAAAAAAAGAAACGACAACTAACTGTCTGGTATACATGCAACTGATTTACACGCTTATACAAGCTAAATAACAATATATAGTTTTTAAAATCATAAAAATTACATAGATAGATGTTGTATTATTGGATTATTCGATGATACAATAGAATATATGAATAAAAATGGCAGAGTCAAATAAATAAATATTTCAACTAGTTCAAATCGAGTAAGATAAAGCTTGATACAAATGATTTGATTTTAAAAAATATGACTTTGCACAATAATCACGGCAGAAATATCGTAGGTTTAACGGAGCATTCCTTTAAACTGAATCTGCACCAGCAAGTCCCAAAGAAGGATTGTTAACGATTGGAATGTAGCATAAAGATTACAATCGGTAGAGTATTTTTGGATTGACATAATGCGGTTTGGCCGACGGCATTTTCACACCCAATTGCCTACGTAAACCGTTTTGCCGAACCTTAATTGGATGGTAAATGTAATCTACATGATTAAAATAATCATTTACAATCACTAGCTCATTTAAATAATTGAAAAAGTTGTAAAAAGCACCACTATTAAACAAGGGAAATTCATATTGAACAATATGAATAATATTGAAGTATTTTATGGAAATGATTTTTATAACAAAGTTCTGATGTTTATCTGTAGTTTCTAAAAAAATACTTCCGGAACGGCGATTTCATAATATACACCGCGGATTTATAGTACAATTGAAGAATCCACGATTCATATTGGCAAACTTAACACTTCATACCGAATCTTTTAGTATTATTATGAAGAGTTTTAAGCAACTAACTGCATGTATGAATACGAGTACGTGTGATTTATAAACAGTATTGTCATGCATTTATACTTATCTCGCATGTAAAAAGACACTAAAGAGAAATAATACAAAATGGTTTAATGGGTTAATATTTTTGTTATGTACGACTATCTGTTAAGCGTAGTCAATACTAATCAAACACGTTAAACATATTCAAATAGATTTTTAAAATAATCGAAATAAAGTCATATAAAAAAGATATTTGGTGAACATTATATATAACTTTTCAAATGGTATATTTAAAAATATTACAATATTTAAAAAAAGAAATTTATTTTACGTGACATTAGGAAGGTACCTTCTAGAAGGTTGGGCTATATTAAATGGAAATTATAATTTAAGTATCAAAAAATGTTAATATCAACTAGTTTTTAATGCCAGTTGAAAGTCAAAATCACATATCAATATATCACACGCATTTTCTATCTCTGTAAACAGAAATGAAATTGTAGAAAAGAATTTACAATAACCGACGCATTTAATAATTTCACGTGAACACGCCAATAAACAAACAGACCATCAATAATTCCGACTTGCCAATAAATTTGATCAACATCTCTATGTGTTTTGCCGTTCATATATTGTTTTCTCCGCAGACGCCCGCTAACAAGGGGACCAATTAGGCAATTCAGTTGCCAATTTACCATTCAGATTCTTGATTTAGGAGAGCACGAACCGCAAACTGGTATCACTGGCTATGTACGTATGTATATCGTATCGACCTCAATCCCGCAGTCACGGAAAGTTATTTTCTTGGGAGTAAGTTAGTATGACAGAGCTATTGAGATTTATGCATTCAGGTGTATCCACGTGAGATCGGTAGTAAACCAGGCATATTATGCTAATCGGATGAAATTTGAACTTTATCTTTTTTTTTTACACGTTTATTGCATGTTCTTCATAATACAAGATGATGTAAATAGTCGGCCAAGCATTGGTAAATATTGCAAGTATCTGTTCAAACTGATGTTTATTTTTTAATTGCTGACACTGTTTATTTGATAAATTTTTAAATATTTCAACAACCAAATT
>JAGVSQ010000136.1:0-10374 GCA_022683975.1 Rhyacophila evoluta
GGACAAACGAACGAACGAACGAACATACATATTTTGACTTTTATATATTAGATTGTAATGAATCCATCTTAGTACTCTATTTCCAAAAATATCGAAACACAATATACATATTCCATAATATTCATAAAATGCTTACCGTTTTTCTCTCAGATGGTGAAAAGCATCACGTAATGTCAGTCTTTGTTCCCTCATAAGGTAAGCAAGGCAAAGAGAGGCAGATCTGCTAACCCCGGCAACGCAGTGTACCAATGTGCAGCCACCGGATGCTTTCACCTAAAAGATTAAAATTATTCCCAAATTAGTAATCAAAATTACTAATAATAATGTTTTTATGGCTCAATAAATAGACATGTGTTTTCTACAATTCAATATTGAAAAATGGAAACTTATTAAATCAATACCTTGATGATGTTTATTAAATATTACCATTAACGTCTTGCTACAAATAGCATATTAATGACGACTTTTTATTGTATTATACTAAAAGATTGAATCAAGTTCGAATATGTGGGTGTTCGACTGAGAGCGTTGATTTTATTTGAAATATTACATTAATATCCTGCATCGTAATAGAATTATTTTCCGTTACGATTATTTCATGAATTACGAGCCTGGAGCGTTGACATCAAAGCTCAAATCAAAATTGCATCATTCGGTTTTCTTTAATAAATTAAAGTGAACGTATTATTTATTTCATTTTTCTTTGTAGGTCAAGACGCCGACACACCTATCGACGTCACTCTCGAAGCCACGCGTCGTTCGACGTGTTCGCATATCCGCTAAATATAATCATTCATTAGAGGGAAAGCGAAAACATATCTTAGCCGGTTTGCGAAAATGCTTAAATCACATGATGTAAAAGTAAGATTCCGTAAACAAAAATAATCAGGCATTCGAGTGGGAGTCGTGTTATTTTGACCCCGCATCCGGTACTGTCTGTTAGTCTGTTCATTTTCACAAAGACATTCCGTCCCCCTTTCTACCGGGAAAGCGGTCGACGTGCGGCATCAATTCCAGCCATCGACCGCGCCGATATCCTGCGGTTTATCATAATATGGAAATGCCAAATGAGCACCTACTTATTCTTAAAATAATATTTTTGTGCTAGAATATTTATGCGTGGCGTTTGAGAGCAACGGCACCTAAACGTTTTTGACTCAGAATGTATAAAAGGAAGTACCCACACAAATAGTAATTTTCGGACATAATTAACATATTTTTCGCAAGTTGAATAGTCTCCATTGATCAATAGATGGACTATTCATTGCGTGCTTAAAAAAATGTGTTAGTTAATTAATGTGCGAGACATAAAATTATAGCACCCAGACACTGACATACATATTGCATATTATATGTTTTCCGTATTCAAGTTCCATATCCTTTTTATTCATGTTCATCATTAGCCTCTATTTTTATTTTATAATACAATTATGAAAGTTTCAGGTAATTAAAATGCACCATATTTAATAAATCATATACATATCAACTTCAAAAGTGAATACTACACTATCGAACATTTAAGTATAATATCGCCATAGAAATGTTCATATACAATAGTATGCTTTAAATTAATCAGAATAATTTAAAATAAGAATAAAATGATTTCAAGTTTTAAAAATCGAAATTAAAGAAAAATCCTTTAGACTCCCTCTATTGACCATTTTCGGCTTAAAACTCTGGTACTTTTTTTTATACCATGCTCGCTCCTAAATTGGAGCATATGGATTCACATAGTGTGAAGAAATCCACTCTGAAAGTTGAGTATATGGATCTCAGCAATGTGAAGACGTCTTGACAGATTATTTTTCACGAGAATCGTTTGTTAGACAATTACTCAACCCAATGAGCAACCAGTCCTCCATTTTCAGATTTTGTTAAAAATCCGACCAGATGGGGGAATCGAACCCGCATTCCCCAGATCGCTAGACGTGCGCGCTACCAACTACGCTAACCGGGGAGACTAGTACTTACTTTTATCTATTATATATTTAATAGTGTTTTATTATTATTATTATTATCGATTGTATAATTCATGTCGTGATAACTGCCTTTATTTTTAGGAATATTGAGACTGAAATAAGCATAACGAAAAAAATAAGAAAACCACAAATTTGTCAGGTGGTATTTATAAAACAAAAATAATTCTAATGTGACATTAAAATTATAGTTTTCCGGGAAATTAAAGTAGCCATTCGTTCGTATTAAGTAACGGCGACATGAAAAGTGTTGAATAATTAGAGAATTTCATTATGAAATGTGTTTGACACCAAAAACCGGCTGTCGCATGGTTGTTTTTTCATTTACATAAATATAAAAAATAATGAGCACATTTGTAGCCAAAAGATATTATTTTCCTCAGACATTAAATTTGGCAACGATTCTTGGATAAATTAGATTTCCATCTGTCTCAGTGCGAAGTAGTTTTGCGCAGTTGTTATATTATGTGTTTATGGAAATTAATTAAATTTATATTTTATCATTACCAGTTTACAATAAAACACGCTATTAATTGATTGCAATTTATATGGAGGATGCTTCTTCGATTTTCAGTCATATACATATAAATTATAACTGATAGATAACACGTGGAAAAGTTGAATATCAATTATATAATTTCACATTTGAATAACTACACTGAATTCTAATAATGGATTTTAAAAAAGTCGGTCGATGGTTTTATTATTGTCACATAATTGTTAGAAACTATTTTTAAATTGGTTCGGTTAGATAATTGACTTTTAATGAATAAAATTCTGTCTTTTACGTGATAACGTCTACCTTTAGAAACAAGAAGTTAATTTTAGGAGTAATTTGTCGCAAGCATTCTTCTTCTTATAGCTAAACAATTAAACGCGAAGAAAGCCTAGTAAGTATTTCAAGTAAAATTTTTACATTATCACAATACTACTGATACTCTTATAACGAGTTCGCCTATTATCTGCTAGAATTAGTGCCGTTGGAATTTGAAATAGATTTCGACCTACTTCTGTCGCAGAGTACGAATTGAAATTTTATTAAGCGAATTCCATTCAGACCAGTCATTTCATGGCAATGTGAAAATTTAGCGTTGTCACAAATAAGAGACCTGAAATAAAGCGAGCCGAGACAATTATCTGCTTTTTATTCATATTTTATGAAAAACACTATTACGGATTATTAAGACTCTTTTGGTGCAATCGTTTGCCTTATAAGTAATGTTTCAAAATCTTCAGATCTTATAAAATTGTTCAATATTTTTATCGACTTGCGAAAAGAATGAATTGGATAAAATATTTGTTTGTATTGAACATGAAACACGTGTTTTAGCGTATAACCCTACTTAAAAAAATGTAATTTATAAAATTACATTAAATACCAAAATATGTTGACATTATAGAGGAATATAATATTTACCTGTTCTATGACATCGGAGACGAGATCGAAGTATGAGGCTAGGTCATCGTCTACAGTATCTTTCACAGGTACTCGAACGAAGGCGGTATCCGCGTCAGGAAGTGGCGTGTCAGGAAGTTCATGAGCCGCGCTAACGACGCAGGAGACACCGCAGGCTCTCATCGCCGCTGGCCAACATGCTCCGGCTCCCGCCAGCATCAGACCGTCACAAACTGGCGACAGTCCAGCGACTACCCCTGAAGCTCGGCGACGGCTAGTTAAAAGATACAACATTATTGTTAAATACCGAACTAAGCTTCGTAAAGCGAAGACGCGTAGAGATTTTCGTAGCGTAGCGTGTACTACGCCATAGTATTTTTTGCGCTCTTGGGAATAACTAAAAATGATAATATTTTAAAGTATTAAAACTAATTATTTTTGAGCATGCTAAATATATAATTGAATATTTTATATATTATTATTTTCCCCTGAAAACAAATGTTTTTACTTATTAATATAGCATTATTCGCCTTATTACTAGAGACACGCCATTTTCTATAGATTCTTTTTACTATTAAAAAATCCGTCTGTATGAGTTATTGGGATTTTGTTACTTATATATACTAAAGCTACTTAACAAATATTCTCTAATCTTTATCTTTCAAGAATGATTTAATACGTTAAAAGTATTAACGAGTTTTCTGACCCCTATCCACATGACTACTTTGATATTGTATTGGCGAGAATGCCAGAAAAATTCACGGCTGGCGATCAATTTATACGACAGAGTATAAGAGATAAACATTTTTCTATTAATCGAACGAGGGATTCTGATATTACCCAATAGGGACGTAATTAAAATGCTTATGATTAGGTACAATAAATAATTGTGTTACGAATTCCTTTCCTCAAAATGAAAATGTACTCTTACGATTCTAACTAAAATTAGATAATTATATTGTAATTTTCATCGTATACATTAAAAAATATCTTTGGAGTTTTTATTAATTTATTTGATAAATAATTCATCGATATCGTTTTAATTTTTATGTAAGCATATTAGTATTTTTTTAATAAACGTTTTTATGCATATATCAAAAACATAAATTCCAGAATTTTATGACGAAATGCGATGGATTCAGGATTATTATGTTGTAAGCCATGATAGCCCTCGATATTAAAAAGAGATGCGACTTAAAATTCACTGAAGTAATCCTTTAATGATTTCCCGCATAATAAAATGCGTAATGTCAGAAATACTCTTGTGAGAGAAGATTCTTTTAAATCTTGGCTTACGTCTTGTTTTTGTGAATGCGAAAAACTACTATTTACAGCGACAGATATAAGAATACTTTCACGTTATTTGTTATATTTAGTGTCCAATAAACGACTCGCTTGTAAGCATTCCGCATTCCGTAAATTAATAAAAAAAAAAACACTTCTGACACGTACCGGGAATATGAAAATACAACCGGAGTCCCGCAATATATTATAATGTGGAATTATAGTTGTGTAAATGTATCACCGTCGATATTTTTTTAGTTAGAATAGTTATACGTTTAATTTTATATTATTGTAGGACAATATAATCAAATTGCAAAAATATTATGTAACGAATTCGCATATAATTTAGAGCCGGGTGCAAAAGTCTATGATAAAACCAGTATGCTCGTAGATGATTAGTTATAATTTCTCAATAACAAATATGCACTGTGCATACTTTACCAAGATCTCATATTATACAATTGAAACCAATTTCAATTAGACAGTTATTTTTTTAATTTAACGTATGCCCAGTTACGGACTCTTCTTAGCCTCACAAATTTATTGATTCTGTAATATATTCGGTAAACTTGGAAAGTATTTCAACACAGGATAAGGTCATATATTCTTCACGTAGAAGAAAGGGCGGATACTAATTTTGGGTCACACTAAACACGAAGTAAAATCTGCAATATTATATAAAAAAACCCTACCACAATTATGTATATCATTGTATTAAAACTATGCTGATTGGGTAAATTTTAGTTTTCGAGATTACATATTCGGAGTATTCTGGTGATAAATACATGTAATGTTTGCTCTGTTTTTTTAAGCGTAAATATCTGCCAATCGATTAAGTAAATAGGAATGTATATTTGCAGCACTGATGGGTAGAAATGCGTACACTTTTGATTGTTTAGTTAGATTTTGACATAACGTTTTGCAATTATGATACTGAACAACTTGCTTTCTTTTCGTCGTCTTATAAGGTTTAGCGTAAAAATCTTTTCAACAAAATTGTACGAGTAGTAAAGCTACATAAAAAATACCACGACAATAATAATTACGTGGAAATATTTTTATTATTGGCCACTGTAAATCTTTTTCGTAGACAGTGACTGAGATAAACATGACAATGATAAATTTGATTAAGTAATAATGCCAGCCAACTCATTTACCTTGATTCTTCATTGTCGGCTAATATATCTTGAACATCTGTCCGGCTCTTGGCATCTTCGTCACGACCTCTGATCTCAACATTGAGATCGTCTTCGCTTAACACTTTCATTATTACGACTTTCACAGAATTCGTTAAGGTTAAGTAATATGTATTTTAAAAGATATTAATTTATAAGCTAATACACTATATTATATTTTAATATTGTCAATGATGCATCACAATGTAATTCAAAACGAATAAACACTTCGATCAGTCAGTATATAAAACACGTCTTAGTGTTTTGTTGTTGTTTTCTTCAAGTTAATGAAAAAGTCAATAATTATAACCTTTTTCAATTGAAACGAACTATTTCTTTCACAAATAGTTGATTGTTCAACGGCTACTTCAAAGCCGTAAGCGTGTATGTATTTATGAGTGGAAACTGACAGATAATGTCGCAGCAGGTATGTTTTGAGATCGACAAAATGTCAATAGAAACTGCAGAACGGAGCGTAGTCGCAGATGCGTGCACCGGGACGTCTTGTCGGCGTCTGACTCAGCAAACAGCGTCGGTCCAGGGCGTTGCGACGCGCTGCGAGGGGTTGCCCCGCGCATGCGTCAGCGGTTGGCCATTCGCACTATGCGGCCGATTGTGCCTCTAGGAAAAGCGGAAAGGCACCTTTGGGAAATATTTCGGGAAGATCGGTATTTTAATGGCGCTCCTACGAAAATACACAAACATGTTTATGAGCGAATGATTTAGCGGCTGCCAGGTATAAGAAGGGTCTCATGATGTGTTAATTAATGCGAGGACAACAGGCGGCCTGCGATTCTTCCGGTATTGCGGAACAGTTTCATTGTATTTCCTGTCATTTTCATAATTATGTAATGGTCGCATGGCTCAACTTAAAACATTCCTAAACATATTAGTAATGTGTATTTTTGAAATTTTATACAACATCGTGCTTAAGGATTTACCGCCTAGTTTTTGGAAATAATAAAAATGAAAATATTACATATAATCTCTATATTAAATGTAAAATTATCAAAAAAAATCTGAAATCATCTCTGACCCTGTTTAGGCAAAATACATTAACCCTCGCAGAACAATAATGCCGTGAATGAAGTTTGACTCTTTCTTTCCGCACGAAAGTTTGGTAGGTCCTTATTTTTTTGAAAAGATAGTTGGATCCCGATAATTATTCTGCAATTGCAAATTGATTCCTTTTAACAGAGTGTTTATTTATTTATCTAGTTGTGTACATTGTGAATTTCAAATAAGAGTACTTTTCAAAAACTGAAAGTACATTAGCCTTTTGCCCACCGGGTCGATCTGTAACATCAACTAAATTCTGAAAAGTAAACTAAAAGTAGATATGGCGATATTTCGGCACCAAAAAAATACTTATCACCCACTTCCCCAATTTTCCACACAAAATCTCATAGTAATATTGTGTAAATTTATTTTTCATAACTTTCATGTCAGGTGCCTATTTCAATACATAACTTCCATACAATTTATTATATATTATGATTTTATGTTGAAAATAACTTTTTTACTCTACTAAAATATACTATAATAGCTCTGTGAAACTATTGCGCATCTAATTAGACGTGACAATGATTAGGTAACTCAGGAAACATTTGTCATCGTACCGGTACTTCATTGCGCGAAAATTTTGGCTCGCGGTGTGAGAAAGCTTTTTTTATTATTCCGAAAGTTTTTTAAATTTTATTCAAAGTGGTGTAAATCATTTATTGATGGCTTGCCAATACATTTAGGGTTTGATAATTAAAACAAACTACGAAGTCATAGTTTATATTATAATTGGTATTTTTTTCGTAATATCCGAATAAAAGATGTGCGTTCTGTTTTTATATATTATATATCAAAATCTCATAAGCCGGTTAGTCATATTAATTCTTATTATAGGTTGTTTACTACAGTAATTCTATTAAAAAGTGTATTAACACTATCTCAACAATTGTAAAACTATATATATATATTTTAAATAAAAATACAGGTCTGGATACATGGGTTTGGCTGGTTTGAGAAATTAGCTAACAACCAATGGTATGTCTTCACGTTGCAGAGATACTACATATCTGGGGTGAACATTTTAACACAGTGTATATCCATATACTCCACTCACAGGACACGGGAAAAAAATCGATTAGGATGGCCACTCCACAATTTCTATTACTTCTATTAGTTGTTAATTTAACCGTGTAATAGGCTATCTGCCATGGTAGTGGATTTCAAAATGATTTTATAGTCAGCACGTATTTTAATTTAAATCTTTCATATAAAAATAAAGATTTCAGGCTCTTATCTTGAAAGGATCGAGTTTCTTTATGTTTATCACTGTCGGCCAAGAATGCGTGCGCGCTCCCTTCCCGGAGGTTGCGCTTTCGAATCCTAATATCTGTTAAAGATTATTATAGATTCACGACTAGGTGCTCAATTTTTTGATCGATTGGTTGACAACTCATTCTCACAAAAAGAAAAATGCGAATATGTACACGAGGAGATCCATATAATCCACCTTCTAAAAAAGTAATATATCGTAGTATTGTAATGACTGATTTATGTCATAAAACTCCTTTTAATATTTTGTATTTAATTATATTCAAAATATTCTCAGAAAAGCAACATTTATTTAATTATGAAGTGAAAACGTACACTTCCACCTTTACGATACACACAAGCTGAACACTCCCGGAGGAATTTGTACATTAGGATCGTAATATGCAACCACTTACAAACTATTTATTGTATCTCTAAAATCGTTCCTTTGATTCTCGTGAAAACTGCTATTTTAAAAATAGCAAACACACCTGCTCATGTTAGACATATCCAACCTGTGCTTAAAAAAACATTGTCATTTCATAACATTTTTCAAAAGTTACTCACCAATTTTCAAACCATACACTTATGTAATATTCAAAGACTGACTGTTTTTTTTAACTATGTACACTTTTTTTACAATCATGAGTGAACAATGAAGTGAGAAGATGTAATTTAAAAACAATAAATAAAATCCTTAGCTAACTATTTAACTATAAATAGAGCGTACTCGATTGCTGTCATTATAAAAGTACAGATAAAAACAGCAACTAATTTACATTAAACGATGGAAAATTTAATCCAATTGATCGTTGAAATTCTTCGTTTGAAATGAAATAAATTCATTATTGTTATTCTTATTCACAAAAAGCATAATCTGGGATGCGGAAAATGATCAATTATTTATGAAAGTTGGCCATTTTAAAATAATCTTTATATATTTCAAATAAATAACCGTTCTGATATAGTCCCATTTAGAATTGATTACCCTAAAATTATGATTGCTTACAATTGTTATCGTTGTCTAAGTGAAGTATATAAACACCGTTCATCCTTATTGCCAGTATTTTTTCGTTTTCTCAAGTCATTCTGGTTTGGCTAGTAAAATTTAAAATATTCAAAAATGAAAATAATGAACCTGTTTACGCGGAGTAAATGCCAAAAATTTTAGAGCTAAAATTACCTCATGTCGACTTTTTTTTTCTTCCGTTGTTTCGTCGACACTGCGGGTTCAATTCAGTCTAATGGTTTCTTGTTTACTTTATTTAGAGAAAAGTGTGTCACGTATTTCGTTCAGAATTTGTCAGGAAGTAACGCAGAAATGAGGTAGCTAGCAATGGACGCGAGAAACTAACTTTTCGAATAATAATATGATATCTTGAAAGCGTGTCACACATGAAATAAAAGGGTACACATGCGGGGTCTATTGACGGAATGCGGTGAGGACGCTAGGCATAACTTATTTTAAACTAACGAAAAAAATTTCATTGGTATCTGTAGGGAAAAATAAATATGTTTAACGGTTTTAGTTGGTTTCAGGCATAGATCACATATCGACTGCTTAGAATGCTGTCGCCGAGACGCATATAGGGCGTAATATAAAATTACGCAAATTACATCCATCTTATAATTGTAAAGCATGTTTTTTTAAGGTTCATATACTCATATATTTGACAAGATCGTCTGAAGTCGTAGATACAAATCGCTCACTCCGAGAATATAAGCAATTAAAGTATACATATAATATTTGTTGGATTATTTATATCACCAAAAATACTGTTAAACGACTTTATCGATACCCAATAATTTCAAAATGAGACCAATTTTCAATAATTTACAAATATTTTTTTTTATTTTATGATATTTGAAGAGAGGTTATTTGTTAATTTTACGAAATGAAATATAAAACGTTAAAGTCAAATATACCATTTGGTAATTTGAAAATAGTTGATTAGTGTAGATAAGTAATAAAAAATCAGTGAAATAAATTTAGCTAATGCTTGAAGTCTCCATGTTGCAGTATTTGATGTATTCAAAGAATGCCTTCACGATGCAAATAAAACACAGTCAGAGCAAACTTAAGATGCACGTAATGGCGAAAATATGTAAGTAAGCATTCTAATGCTTTTTTATTCGCCGACATTCCACAAGACATATAATTTGTGGAATACTTAATAAAGATAATTTATAAAAATTTTGAAGATTATAGTTTCACGACAATATAGGTAGCTAT
>JAGVSQ010000136.1:10384-51931 GCA_022683975.1 Rhyacophila evoluta
GTATTCGTATATTTATTTTTATTTTTTATTGGCATTCCTCATACTGGCATTGATATCAAAACACATTTTTGTCAATACAGCGCAGCTTTCAAGTGTATGTGAATTCGAAAATTTCTTCGAAACTTTTCCTTTGGGAAGCTTTCAACGCCACTGTCAACACGTAATTATCGCACGAAAAGTTTTGATTGAAAATTCTTCGTTAAACGCTTTATGTAACATTTCCAAAATAGTTCGCCAGGAATGTCACGTTAGATTGATGTCATCGAAATATAATACCACACGACAGTCAGAATCAAAACAGAACAAGTGCGTCGGATCGATTGATAATCGTATTAAACGATATCGCGTTGATTTGTCATGTTTATTGTTACTTATAAAATTCTGCAATTTGTATACATCAAAGAATTTTTTATGAAGTATTTGACAATCAACTATTTTTCTATGTCAAAATTTTGATTAAGATTATTCAATAACCCAGCACTTTTTCATAGAAGATATTAGCTTTCCAAGTTATTCCGCGTTTGGTTTTACGTTTATATCAATTTATGTTATTTAATATACCTAATAACATTGTTACGGTGTCAACTATTATATTTTATGCTTATTTTTATGATTGTGTATTGATTTAATATTCAATAATTCAAAATAAGAGGACAAGGCTTAGAAGATAAATAAATTGTCTTGCTAAATGAGTGGCTATTTATTTAAATGTAATGTTTTGTTTACGTTTACACCAACTTAATCTCTGAGGCGCACTAAGCAAAATTAAAATTGTTTGTGAATGCGTCTGATTTTTTAAAATGACTTTTTATATTACGATATTATATGCGTGCATACTTGAAACATGATTTTATTGTTTAATATACTAGATACCATAGAGTAGCGTTTCCCAAATTCTACTCCTGCGGACTGGTGAAAAAAGGAAAAATATTCGGAAATAGGTAAACACAGAAATAAAACTGTTATTTTTATCGTATTTTGCTAATTAGTTTTTAACCTTATTTTATAACACGTCAAAATAACAAACAAATAACGATCTTGCTGCAAATACAAACAAAAATATAATATGGAAAATTGGTTGTTCATTGAAATAATCAGAAACCAATCAATAAATTACTTTTTAATAAAAAGAGATCATCGTATTTTAAAAAGGCGGTATTTACAGGCAGACACCGGTGCTTACTTAACTACCATCTGTGAGATATTATCATTGTTTTTTTTCTCGTATTTGATCCACGGTGTCTTATCCGGCATTCCAAATTATACTTAATAATCTGCATAAATATTGTAACTCAGCTTTTCTCAACCTGGATCCATATGACCCTCTGGAGGGCCACAAAGACCTTCATGGGAGACACAAACCAAACATTACTTTTTGATGAGCCATGCCAAACTCTAGGAAAAGCACGGACAAAATAAAATTCAAAATGATTACGATCACAACTCGAGCTAAAAAAAAGTTAAATTCCATTTATATTACAAAAAAAATCTCGATAAAAAATCCACGGCCCAAAAAAAGGTTGAGAAGCTTTGTTGCAATCTATAATTATTAATAATAATTCTGGTTTCCTACAAAAATGTAGCTATTCCTCAGTTGGAGTCACTATTCCAGGTACTTTCTTGTAATATACTTGAGAATAAATACTGAGTATGTTTCTTAAAACAATAGTTTTTTTGAAAAAAATTGCAAGAGCTTAATTTGCGTAAAAAAAATAATGAAAGTCAATTTAAAATATACCGCATATACTAACAGATCTAGATGTAAACCACGGTGTATGAAGAATATTCAGTTTAATCAGAAACATTAATCTCTCAACCGAGAGCTAATAAAGCGTATTATTAACACCACATATAATCATAATATGTATTGGCGAGATCGTGAATCAACATCGGCGTCTGAAAAGCTTTTACCTGCTCTTTGCTCTGCCAAAAATTATTCTCCAATCTCAACCATAATTCTCTGACAATATCTAATTTAAGAACGAGCAGGGAGGGACGAACGAAATATCTGTTGAATTGTTAATGTTAAAAATTAACTTCGTTTTAAATGCTCACAAACGTCGTCTCGGTAGTCGATTGATAACAGCGTACGTTTCGGTACCGGAATAATCTGTTAAAAATAATTTTTCACAAATAGAAATCAATTTCATTAGCTTTCAGTACAAATATACTATTCAATTAAAAATAAGTATAAAACATCAATTTATTTTGCCATCAGTACGAGAATTAATGAAGAACTATCTAGCTATCTATATTCAAACCAGTCGTAAAATACTCGTTTTATATTAAAATCAGCATAATTTATAGTTCGTATCAATAATTTATCTATCAGCCGCGTTTTGTTTGCGAGCAATTTAAAAACGATTACAAAATTTACCGGTCGATATAAATCGTATTAGTCAGAGTATTTAAAACTTTCAATAGAATTGATAGAATAGCTTTTTCATAAATTTGGATGAGGTAAACTTGGGATGAAAAGGTCTAAAATAATGCGTTCGTTTGGATTTCTGAAAACCTCACCGGAATATCCGATGTGCCTGCATTCATTTCGTGCGAGCTTTCCATATTATAAAATATTAATACGCTCTAAGAATTCGTGATAGAAAAAAACGAGAGAATGAATAAATGATTTGCCGCTAGAATGTGACTAAGCGATACACCGCAAATAAATAAGCACTTAAATATTTGAGTGTGTCCGTTTGCCGTACTGACGCCGACGCTGGGCGCCGCGACGCTCAGCTCCATTTGATAACGTAACATGAAATAGTTGATCGGCTGCCAACTCCGAATAACTTAGACGGATACCTGAACATACTTCCATTGCGTCGCTTTTGTATAGCAGGCGTTGCTATAACATCGTCCGCGACAATACTGCAACGGTTTCAATATCGAAATTACGTTGGCAATCAACAAATATGAGTACTATCACAGTAAATTCACAAAAATTACTTGCTACAGTTACACATTTTTAATACCCATTAGACGATTGTACCAACCATTATGGGAGGATTTTCAACTCAAAAGTATTATTTTTACAGTACAGTTTCATTCTCTTAAACACAGCTATTGACACAGAGGGTTTGAATTCACTATTAAAATAAATGAGGAACGTACAACACGTAATAAGTAAAATAGCGAAAATCAATTTGTAAACACAAAGTTTGTTTGTAAAAAGTAATACATGATTATTTATTAGTAGCATGAATGTTATTCACGATTAATACATATTTACTACTACTATCTCATTTTATAGACTCTCTCCTCTTATAGAGTCTCTAAAATATTAATAATTTATATTTTGCATATCGCTTTTTTTGTATAAATGAATTAAAATTAGTAGTCTTGGCTATCCCTGGGGCAGAACGTTCAATAATGCGATCGGCGTCACACATCTGCGATTAAAAGTTTATTCTGCGGGCGTTGGAGTGAAAATTGAGGCTTTCCTGTGATTTTATTACTCATTCGTTCATTTAGCCCACGTGTTATAGAATAAGTGGGGTTGTATCAAATAAGTCATTTATCTGATTCAGGCTGCTAAAATTATTATTGAATTTCTTGAAATGAAGTTTTCACAATATCAATGTGCTGCTAATAATTATGTTTACATGAACCCAATTTTAAGCAAAAAGGACGTTTATTAATTGCTAAGTCTTATATTTAAAGGTTATCAAATTATTTAATGAACGGATATTATAAATCGCGGTATATTTGATGTATCATAAATCGTTTTTTCTCACCACTATCATCTTTATAAGCATACAAATGTGGGATGGGTTTTGGCTTCCAGTAATAATTGTCTCCATTTTCCCCTTTTGTAATGTGGCTTTTCACTAATTTACAGTATCAGGTTAAGGTATTCATTCAGCCAGATTTTTCTTAATCCATACATTGCATTATAATTCAAGCGTTATTGTATTCATTTTGCTATAAATAATGTAAGAAATTATTTAGTCAAAACACTAAGTTAACTGAATATTTTACCATAACTTCTATCGGTACGGAAGAAAAAAATAAATTACAGATCAATTGCTGTAAAATAAAAGGACAATAAATTAACTTTATGGCATTTAATACAATTTAACGTGGCTGAAAAGTTTAGATGCGAGCTTTGAAGTCGGCGACTGCGTTTTTGAATCTCACATGTGCAGGATTTAAAAAAAACATTTTTACCTAATATACTAAAAAAATCACTGACAACCAATTATTTCGTAAAATCTGTCATATTAAGTCTTTAAGGTGCGGAAATTCACTCCATTTCTGGAGTGGTCATCTTCAGTCTGTTGAGATCTATATAGTCGACTTTCGGAGCTGGACATGATGATCAAAAAAAAAATCTTTCACTTGACTTATCTTAACTTATGATTTCTCGAATCAAGAGCCCGATTGTACATTGCACAGTAATACAGAGTAGTGATTGATAAAACAAAACATATACAAATATGTAGTACTTGAAAGATAAAAGCTCACCTAAAACAATAGACAATCGCCAAATCCTGTATAAAAATAACTAAACATATATAGAGACTTGTTGCAATTAGGAATCGCACGAGACTCTTAATGTTTTTGTGAGAATGATTGATGGTGAAATATATACATTATATTGTATTTGAATAATAATAAATTTACGACACCGATAATGTTTCATTTCAAAATACTACTATAATTGCCGAATAAATGTATGATGTCAATATTTACAGGGGATAGATGGTTCGCCGAAAATTCCGTTAGAAATTCTCAAATACACGTCGCGTTTTAATTTATCTGACAATAAAGCTGTTCATAACATTAATAACGATTAGGATTTCATAACTACAAACGAGATTCACATATTCATCAAATAGTATTTTGTCCGTGGATGATATAAGAGATAATTATTTTTACGGCACCTCTGGAAAAATTTCCGATGCCAAGAATGTGGAATATGCCATCCATCGTTACTAAGTGGTTTTTACCTGCATAGATTGCATATATTCAAAATTATAAAACAAATAAACAAATAATCATTTAAGACGTCTTCCCACAGAAATTTGTGTGTGAAAGTTTATATTCCTTCATATAATCATATGATTGTATCAATATTGAATTTTCATAATGCATGTTCCAGAATTTAAGAATGGATTGAATCGAAAGTGAAGCATATAGATCCACACAGTATGAAGATACCCGCTTCGAAAGTGGAGTACATAGGTCTTGATCTATCAAGACTTGTCTTCACATTTCGGAGCTAGGTCAGACAATTCCTCAACCCAATGGACATCCTGTCCTACATTTTCAAATTTTGAAAAATCTGGCAGATATGAGAATCGAGTCCAAATTACCCAGATGCAAAGCGTGGACGTTAACTTCTCGGCTGCCGGGGACTCAATAACTACATAATTCTTACTGAGTATACTAGATTTATTCAATTGAGCTTACTTTAAATTATTGGTATAATAGACGTGCTTCATAATGGTTCATAGTATTTGTTTATTACCGATATTATCTCTAAATATTCAATATTATGTCTACAACTTAAAACGGAGCTTAGGGAACGAAAAGTTTTAAGAAATTTCAAAAATGCCCCTGGAATTTTATAGGACATGTGATACGGATGCCCATACAGAGATGTAACAAAGTACATACTAATTTCAAGAAGACCGTTGAGAATTATCCATAAATATATTGTGAGAATTGGAGGTATTAGAGAGAGCTAGAATGTGGCAATGCTATAGGTGAGGAAATGGAATTTATGCGTGATGATAATGTACTTTCACATGGAGACCAGATAATTAATTATAAGGAAATAACTAAAACTGCACTGCTTAAACATGATTTAATCGAATAATATAAATAATATTGTTGTATAAACATATATTACGGTTGATTTTTTTTTTGAATGAACTGTTTAATTGCAAAAAAAATAAAAGTGAAACCCGCTGTATGAATGCACTGAAAATTACGGAAACGGTGTAGGATATGTATGATAATATTTATTCATTTTTCAAAGCATGATGACAGTGTATATTGTTAAATATGTATAGTAAATAATACATATAATAAACTAAAAATCTCATTTCTCTAAGCTCAGCACACAGAAGATTCATAATTCCCAAGTACTGGTACAATAATTAATAGTTGCGTGTGTTTATAGGCAATGGAGCTTATAAAAAGCTAGCAAGTAAAAATAGTAAGCTCTTAAAAGCTTTAGCAAAATTGTTTGTTCGGACGGCGTTTGGACATTTTCCAAACATTATTTTGGCACTTCCAAAATTGGTGAAAGCGACTGGCATAGAGAAAAACACAGGGCTGCTTCACGTGCGGAGAGCTTTGTGAAAAGTTGCCAAGAATACTTGCGGTCACTTTGTCGAGGAATGCCGGTGGCCATATTGCACGCGCAATTGATTTTTCCCGTCGGCTTTATTTACCTTGGCCAATGACAACTTTACTGTCGTTCAAGCTTCAAACACGTCAAATGGTAATCGAGCGTTTATTGATTACCGCATACAAAGTCATACATTTCGCTTTAGCGTAAACCTGGTTATAATATGCTTTATTAAAATTGTACGTTATAAGTTTTTAATGTGTATGAATCTTAAATCTGAATCGTAATTATATGCTTCTATCGTGAAGATGATCTTTATGAACTACTTTATGATCAGTTTTACCATAAACAAATATCTAATCTAAACCTATCTAAACCAATCTTTTAGTTCCATTGATGTACTTTTATATTCACGAGTCTTTTATGACAATTAGAACAGCACGCTTAACTTTTTATCATGCATTTCGGAAATCTAATTAATATCTAATCTAAACTGTTCTTTTGCATTTTTGCTGCAAGCATATTGATGTTCGTGGAGTGAATATTTTTCTTGGCGGACTGTCACCAACGTGGGCAACTAAAACATGAATACCCGATGAGGTAAGAGGTTAACGGATAACCAATTGTCATGAAAAATAGTTTGTCAAAATACAAGAGATTTTAGTAATAGGAGATAAGCTTCATACACATAGTCAGGATATGGCAAGCAGTTCATTACAATTCAATGTTCGCACTTGATTATATAATTTGAAACTATTGCCAAATTTAATGCAAGATCTTGTTCACACAAGTGAAATGTTTTGATCGTTTGGGCGAGTCTTTCTTCTTTTGAAAATAATTCATCTTTGTCAATGTTTCTGAGTAATAAAAACATTTTGGCACGTAAAACTTTTTAAAAATAAATAAAGCTAAAATAAACAGAATAAGTAAATTTAAGTTAGACTTAGTACTGTGAATAATCTCAAGCTTCAGACATTCTGTCACATGCTGTGAATAATCTAAAAACATTAGTAATTAGCATCACCTGAGAAATAATATGTATTACACAATTAAAACAACAATGTTGTTTTCGTAGACATTCGTTTGAATCTGTGTCAGTTAAGATATTTTGAAACATATTTAATTTAATATTTATCTGTAAAGTTCCTTTTAATCAATACCAATCATGTAAAGAATGATATCAGACAATCAATCTTCGTGAAGAATAATCTATCAAGATAAGTGATCACCTTGTAGAGAGCTGTATGTCTTACATTTGTACATTTAGATATGGTTAAAAATTGACTGTTGTATAATTTCAGGTTATGTTAGTAAAGTAAAGAGCGGGAAAAATAATAATTCGTACGGCACGCAAATGATTCGGGATTGATGGCTGACCGTGAAATTTATTAATAGTTATGTAACGTATAGCAGTAGTGCTACCCGCCATACGCTTGAATCGATTGATTTCAATTACAGTATATCAATACATTAATCCATAAATAAATAAAGAATTTTTCCACATTGAAAATACACAGAGAAATCTTAAGCGGTATTTGCCAGTTTTATCATTCTGGCCTTGTGGAATATTAATTTTATGACAAACAAAGCATTTGAGACAAGGAAACGTTTCCGCTGATAAAGGAATCTTGGGTATTTGCCATCAAAAAGGTTAGTTCTGCTTGCAATGTTTTAAATTCGAACCTGACAAAGATTTCAAATGTCGACTAATTCGACAAAGAAACGCCTCTTTTATGTATGAAAGTCACAAAAAATTGTATAGTATGACTAGATGAGAAATGTATACTTCCGGCGAAGGCGATAATGCTTTAGTTTTCATGTTCAAAGAATCGTTGTTTTATGACTATGACATACACTATTTATGAAGGTCGTTTAATTTAATTTATACTAGTATTAAGTTATCCTTTATGATCTATAATAATATATAATAACGTAAGTATAATATTTTTAAGATTCCTACAGCGATTATGAATATATATTTAACAAAAAAAAAAAAAAATTGAGAATATTATCCGAAAATAAATTGTGATTTTTTATTTGAGTTACTGTATCTGAGAGAATATCTTGTCAAGAATTTTGAAGATAAGCTGCCTTTGCCGATTTTATAGCGGTATTTTACTTTTACAGTAATATTTTTCTAGTTTCAGTTTGAATCCACATCGGTATATTCAACTTAAAAAGGTCACCTTTGGGCGGTTATTTTTTTCTGCGTAGGAAACGGATAAATTCAGAGGATGATAATCTTATTCAAATAAAATTTTCACGTGGAACTGTTTATTTACATCAGTGTTATTGTTGTTTTACTTTTAAATCCTATTGGATAGCTCGCACTTCGACACATTCCATTGCGCAAAGCAAATACTAACGTTTAATTAAAACTTTACGACCTGAAAATTTTTTTCTGGATAATTCAGCAATTATTACCCGTATCTATAACAGAAAAGCGTTTACATTTTATGCCGAGTGCTTTTGAATAACTTTTATTTACATATTTAAAACAAAATTATATGGTTGTTATGTTTGAAGAACGTAAATCAATAAGACAATGAAATAAAACAAAATGAAATATCGGAATTCATTTGTGAAACTCACAAATGACGAGAGATTTTTAAATTTTGTAAATAATTAAAACACAGCATATATTATGATATACTAACCTACATAGAGAATTATTATGGTATCCGGACTGATTTATAGCTTGATATACAAGAATACATTAAATAAGGATTATCTGGTCTAATGCAAATATAATTTCTCACTTATCTAAGATCTGAAAAAAAAATCCGCAGTAAGCTCCCAGCCGACATTTCATATTAATCTAATGGCGGCGTTTTATTTTTCAATGGCAACAAGCCTTAGAAACGTTTTCATAATATAATACTCTGCCAAGGTATTTAATTTAAATTGAAAAATGTGAAAATTCTAATTCAGTGGTCATGAAAAATATTACGACCAAGCCGCGTGATGAATGTTATACGACATATTATTTAAATACACTTCAGTGAATGCCTACATAATATTATATTAAACATTGCATCATTCTCATATACATTTTGATAGGAGTTACCCACCGATATAGTCTAATTATGATGGTTGTCCAAGTTCATGTTTTAGTTTTACAGATTGCATAGTTTTCTAACATACCACGTCTCCCACAAATCATATTTCTTTTGTGTATTCTAGGATAATTTAAGTATGTTGTGACAATTTTTAAATTGCAGCATCTCTCGGCAAGCGGCAGTTTCTTCTCGCATATGCTTTATTCTTTCTTTAAAATAAATATTATACTAATGCTTGCACAATGCAGCGTACACAAACTAAAATACTGTGATGTTGCCCTTGGGATATGTCCTGTACCCTGTACCTATATATATGTTAAGTGCGTTTTATGTTACAATACTTACATTAACGGTCCGCTTTATGAATATTATAGGTGACACATTGCACAGAGAAGATACAACGATATCGTTTTTCTGGTTTGCTCCATTTACCCTGGTAGTTTTACTGGAATTTACATAAATGAAATAAAACATTACTTCGTACCTAAAATACCCAACTATCTATCACGGTATTCATAGTTCTGTATGATCGTTTTCTTTCAACTAAAAACTTAATGTTTTCAAAAAAAGTGTAGTGTATAGTGTACAAACTGGTATTTCACAAACATTCATGTCAACGCGAAATAAATATCCACGATTTCAGCGGAAACCGTCTGTCTATTCGTGTATTTCCTTACTACCGTGTCTCGTATTTTAAACGTTTAATTCCAATTATAAATAACGGGTATCAATTGATATCTTAAAATCCAAATCTAAAAAGAATGGATGTAATCTAACTAAAACAAATCTAAGTATGAATTAGATATACATTGGTTATCGAGCAACGTTGGAAAACTCAATGTTTTCATTCTTCGTCTTATATTTATGAAATGTTTACGAAGAAAAGCTGTTATATAAACGGTACCGAAACAACATCAGTAAACTAAGTATCTCTATCATGAACGTGAAATAATAATATTATTATCATACCGGTGTTGAATAAATTATAGGTTTACTTAGTCACCAATAAATGTTTTTTCAGCTGGGTATCCAGCGGAATGCAGAGAAAATGAATTATTTATTTCAATCTCAAAATACCCCATTTTTTATATGTTTGTGTTGACTTGTTTTTCAAGTTCCATATACACTCGTTCCGAGGTAAGCATGCCATACATTGTTTAATTTACAAATTAAGAGCATGCGTGACTAACAGAGGTTTTAATTTGTCCTTCATTTCAATGAATATACATATTTATCGTTTATTGTCTTAATAGTTCTCATCGCTCATCACCGTATATTACATAAACTTGTCTTGATCTGGGCTGCATATATAAACAAATCTCTCACGCCTTTCCCTTGCAACCATTCCTCAATTTAAGTGTTATTTATTGCTTATAATACTGAATTTGATTCTAAAATTTTTAACCATGGTGTAGGCTTTAAAGTGTGGGCTTTAATTAATAATAATAATATGTTAGTAAATTACTTAAATGAGATATCTATAAAAGAAAAAGGATTGATATTGGTGGAGTCATTTATACCTTTCTCAACTCCTATGTTTATAATACATTTATAGTATATCTATTCGTAATTTGCTAATTGTCTATTAGTTTGAAACATCTGTTTATTATTTAGCTGAACCTTCGCTCAAATAACCACACAAAAATAGGAGAATCGTACAAACCAGTCTAGATATAATTTAGTAAATTCATGACTGTTTGCTATTTAATATATATTTAATAATAAGTGATATAATAGAGATACTGTCTTCAAAAAATATAAATATATTAGTGGCTCTTCATTGAAATATTATAAACAATATAAGACAGATTTTCTTTGGATATATGTTCAATATGTTATGATGACTGGTGGATCGTCAAGAGATTATATTTTCAGTTGGAAGTTTTTTTATAACATAACTAGCATAGTTGCTCAAAGACGAATTATTGATTTAATATTGATTAGGATTTAATTCAGATGGACGAGATTTAAACTCTGTATGTTGTTTGTTGAAATGTACATTTGTAATTATTTATTCATGTTGGGAATTCACAAAATTTTGTATTGTTAGAAATAAATCTCATATTCGGATAATTGTTATTTTTGATGTGAAATGTGAATTTAAAGAATGTTTTCATAGAAAACTTTACATTCATGTGGAGTATATTGGTGAGGAATGCTTTCGGAATTTCTCCTGCGCGAATATACACTTTTAATGATCATACTATAAGCAGATTCTTTTAGTACTGCGTCGTTCTTCTCAATGTTTATTTGAATGATTTTTGGAAATCTGCCATACCGAGTGCCTACTCAGAGAAGCGTCGCAAATTCCAATCCCCGATGTGACTGACCCGCACCTGGTCATTTCTCACGGAAAATGGCGAGGCGCTTTTCATTATTGCAGATCATTTAATGAAAATCTATTTAAATATTATACAATATGTTACACATCATAATAATGTAAATAGTTTCATATGATAAAACGTTTCAAAAAATATAATGAAACATGAGTAATGAGAACAGAATAAAATTTAAAAAATAATCTTATTTCTCCAATCAGTAGTCAATAGACGACTTCGTCTCTAAAATCTCTTAAATGAATGATACGAACATATTATTTGCCATAATATATATTTAATGCAGGACTTATACTCACAGATGAGCGATCGAGTGATGAAATATTAAGTATTTTTAAGGATCAAACACAGCCATTTGGCAGTACAGAAGAATAATTTGATATGTCTGATAACATTAAGTTAGTATTGGCTATTTTCCCAGAACAAGAACGGGTGGATTAAATTTGACAAGAGTTTCTGTTTTGTTTACATTTACGAGTTTTGAGTAGCACTGTCGACATAAAAAGATACAATTAGTCACGGGTGAATATTGCTCGAATTAAAAATGTCCATTATTATTGTATTTAATACACAAATTCAAAAAGAATTATGATATATTTTAAACACTTTAGTAAATCGCTACGCTAGTTCAATACCGTAACAACTCATAGAGATTAGTTAGTATTGTGGCATCGCATTTTTGTTGTTGTATTGCATGACAATCCTAACGTATAGACATTTGTTATAGACATTTGTAGAGTAAATTTGATATACAATGTTTTGTTTCGACACGCCACTGTGTTGCGTAGCTAATAATTGATATCATATAAAGTTTTAAGCAATCAAAAACAATTCAATTTTTTGACTTATGTTTAAAATGTTAAAAAAAAATTCTATATTAATTCATGTATCAGTTGTCCTCGTGTTTTAATTTAACATGTTTGTTACTATTATAAATTATAGCTGCCACAGTTTTCAAAAACAAATAGCCTTTATTGGATTGTTTTATTATCCTTTGGGTATCATATTGTGCAAACATTTTGTATCCCAGTTTATATTTCTCCTATACTTGATTTACACAAGGACACATTTAGAACTATACTTAAAATCCCACAGCGTTTTGACTGATCATATAATATTTTCAAAAATCTTACATTCATAAGACATCTAAAAATAGATAAATGCATCTCAAGTGTGACACCAGAGCATTATTAAAAATATCATACAATGTACAAATTGCACAATGTATTGTCTACTACTGTCATCGGCAATACTTAAAGTTGATGTGCCCATAATAGCCAATGTATGTCACCAATGACTTAATTGAAAATGGCTAGCATCGCTTAAAATGACTACTGTATAATTCAAAATCGTCTCTCGTGATAAATCTGATTTCGCCATATCTTAAATAATTTCGAACGTGTTGACTATACAAATAATAAGATTTTAGTAGAAAATGATGGACATAGATTTTTCATCAAATGCCACTTTTGCTTGCTTTATTGCGGAATATTAAACAGTTACTGTTGTAAATAAAACATAAAGTTAGCAGGATAGAGTTGAGACCGATAGTTTGGTGAATCCGTTCAGTAAACAGAATTAGTTTTGCTCAGTTAATAATGAAAATATCACAGTTGATGTCACGTATAATTATCCACTATTGTGTTACATTAAAAATAAGCACCACGCCCTAAATTTTCTTCGCATAATATTGTTCTGACACAAATTAAGTTTCCACTGAGTTTTGTTAAATATGTCACTCGAGAATATTTACAATTAGGATGTGGTAAAATATAACAAATTATAGGGTTCAACATATTGTATAACTACCATTCAGAATGTGTTTATTGTGTATAAATATGCATGTATTAACCGGGAATAAGAAGGAATAAGATCGTTAACTCCGCTATTTTCTTACAAGAAATGGTTTATTTTTACTATTAAATACAAATTAAATAAATAAAGAGTCTGATGATTTTTATGTTTTTAGGGAAAAGCCTAGAAAAATATATCCCAACGACGTCACCATTTTGATACATACTGACATACTATCCCCAAGCTGAATGCCAGTGGCGTTATAAATGATGGAGTAGGTACAAATGTCTCCCCGGTACCCGAGGGATTAGCGTGCGTGCTTCAGAACCAAAAATTGCGATTTTAAAATCCAAAGAAGCAGGCCTAGGCAAGGATTGGGTTGAGAAATTGGCTGAGAATCGAAAAAAAAGTCTTAACAATGCTTACAGAGCTAAAACAAACGAGAAACTATAGGGGCCGCAACGATTTTACTTGCTCAAGGTGGTGAATTTGTAGCTACACTACAGTTGCTGTGCCTTATTGCTATCGTGATTTGTTTATTATAGTTTTTGGGTTTCTCTCTTTCGTTCAATGATAGCCATATGTGCTTTTGAGTATTGAATCGTGGTTAGATATATCAGTAAGAGCCAATCTTTCATGCTTGAAATCTCATTTAAATATTGTCAACATCAACTCAACATCATGGAGGTACATTTTTTTCATCTTGTAGCATATTTGATTAATACTATACCAGAGTGTTGTTACTTGGTAAAAGTTCGCCACGTTTTAATTCATTCTTCTTTCTTCTATTTACAATTGACCCGTATACCATACAAATCCGTTATTCATTTTAAAAATCTATATAATAGTTGAAACAGGAATAACTCCATTGCTTTGTATTATATGGGGCCCATATTTTATATATAAATGGAGTTCACACCGAATATACAATACCCCCCTTAATATTATCGAAATATAATATAAATTAATATTATCGTAAATATATATTAGTGAAAATTGCGATTGGGAATAACTTACATCAAGCGAATCCTACAAACAAAATTGTGGATCCTTTCTTTAAAATAAATCACCGAGCTTAATGTGTTTGTTTATATCTTTTAAGCTTAAATTAAGAAGATTTACCTGTTTTATGATTTTTTAAATCTATCTTGTGTCGTATTTTTATACCCTAGCAGCAACTCATATTCTAGCCATCGTCATGAGTCAACTGAATCGTGACTATCATCATCAACCGTGCTGGCTCTAAATATACTGTTTTGTTGTGGTAGGTACCTCAAGCTATATTATTTTTTTCGTATCATAACACTCAACTGCCATGATGAGTAGGCGGTGGCAAATGCCAAAACCGTGTGGTGAATCAAGCCCGCAATCTCCGCAGACTTATTCACGCACTATTTATAAAACATTACTTGCAAAGTTCAAGTCCAAGCCTTTTTGAACAAAGAGATTGTCAGGCTGATGCGGGGTTCGATTGAATTTGGCAGACCGTCTTGTCTTTGCGGTGAAATGCGGAAGACCTAATTACTGATGGAATCTAGAGCAAAACTCTACTCAATATAGACGCTGACAGATTGTATTGTGTAACTCATATTCAGGTATGAAAGGAAACAGAATTAATATCATTCAATTAAATATGGGAAAGTCTAAAAACAATTTGACAGTCAACGAAAATAAAAACTGATATTTTGTTAACTCGGAAATGGATATATACGAATTCTACAAATTTACAATATTCAATTCAGTCAATACCTGCGAGCTTATTATCAACGTCTTGCAATAAGAATGGATAACTCCATACCGTTTATCAACAGCACTTACTATTCATTGACTGCCATAATTATAATATTTATTTTGAAATTCTGATATTTTGTGGTTTCATGAACAGAGACGAGAAAGATATATTTTACACTTTTATCAATCAAAATATCTATGATCTATCTAAAAAAAGTAACCATACTTGTACCTAATATGATAGAGTACTACATAAATTTCAAACAAAACTGTACACGTAGCATGCTTTAGAATCATAACGTGGTTTTTTATTACGTCACAGAAGTTGATTCTTACTGTATATTTTTATTTTTTTTCGATAAATTTTCCATTTCCCTTTATCTAACTAAAATCGATCATATGCATATTGATTTATCTTCGATATTCATAAAAATCGCCGCTAAAAAAAATCTATAGATGAACATTGTGTACCTAGTTAAAAACATAATGAAAAATAATTTATAACTTAATGGCAGTTTAAATTAAGTAAATCTAATGAATAATAATTAAAAAATATTTTTAGATTTCAAAAATAATAATATACCGAAATTTTCACGAAAATCTCAAACAATTCAGTGAGATAACATGTTGTGTGCCATGTTCAATATGCAGTAATTTTTTATCGTTTTTACTTCGCATTCGTAATTAGCCTCACATCCCTGCGTATTTTTTAACCATCCAATAGTAATCCAAGAATGAACCTTATGATTATCAGCAATTTAACAGGACTTACCGTGATATTTTGGTTTTTTATGAAGATTAACAGTCGTAAAATCGCTCAATTTATTGGAGAATCTTTGGTGTAACATCTTTGATTTTTCAATATCTTTTTGCAACTACATCATTCAAACCCGTCACCTCCATACGCTGAAACGCATTGCAAATCGCCCACTGAGGCGACAAACGTACGAATAAACTTCTTTAACTTAGTAAGTGTAAGATAATGCTTCATTTTTTGTTGCCAATTGAATATGTAATAAAATACTTATATTTAAATTTAAAAAATACTGCATATTGTTTGACCGCAGGCCGACTGCGGGTAAAATTAAACATACGTATTAATAGGCATTCGAAATGCGTTTAGGCGGTGCAGCAAGTCTCGAAATGGAATTTGGTTGTAAATGACGCCATGCTAAAATTGGCACATGAATGCGTTGCATGTGCTCCTAGAACCCTAGAAGCTTAATATAAACATCGCTGGGAGCTTTTGTTCTTCCCACTGGATATCTACCATCAACCTACTGGGTGAATGGAATGAACGGTGGTTTTAACGAATACCCACTCACATTTTGGCACCAACGTCGGTGTTAATTGGATTATAAGTCGTCATAAATAAATCAGATGCGGTAATTATAATTAAAGTTTTGGCAGACGGTTAGTTTCAAAGCTTTCTGACACAATAATAAATTATGTTATCCATAAAATCTTATTGTTGGGAGGTGGAAGTAAGAGCCAAGACATTTTTAATCCTCGGAAAAGGACGCATATAAAATCGATTGGTAAATTATCATAAAATGATGGCTATATAGAGGTTACGAAAATAAAACTCATCTCTATTGTACCTCTGGTTGGATACTTATAATTATATATATTCGAAGTGGACCAACTAATCGTACGTGATTTTTTTTCATCTCTTCTTCAGCAATATTGATCGTCTATTGTACAAATTGTACTAATGCCTTGTGAGTAAAGACATATTTTACTGGATAAAATTTGCTTACGAGTTGATAAATCATCCTTGAAAATATATACACATCTAATTTTTATATAAATATAAATTTTATATTCATGAAGGCAATTGCTATTTCTTTGACTTTGAAAACGTCAGCGCCACATTAGTTTATGTCACACGCCAAATAAAACAAGCGTTTTCTTTGAAAATTATTTTCTTCGCAATTCGAATTATCTTTTTTTATTTTTTATTTATTTTCGTTACGAAGTTTGTCAGGTAAGCGCATCGCATCACATGCCGGTGCAAGTGGATGCGTAATGAGGTCTATTTGTATCTCTACGATCTCTACATAGATAATACTCGTACGAATACTCGCGCAACTTGCCAAAGCAAAAAATAAAGCCGCCAAGAAAACATTTTTATACGAGCAGAAAATAAAAACAAAAAAATCGTTACTCCTGACGCACAAGGTCGCAATGCACATCGGGGTGGAGTATCCAAATAACCATACCATACAAACCTATTGCACGATCAATATATATTAATATAATTAATAGCGCACTACTTTATAATATTTTTCACGCACATGTATCAACTACATTTTACATGACTAGTTTCGTACGTTATTAAAATTTTCGCAGAGAAAACGGACATCAGTTTCGCAAAGAATTGATAATATTGCTTATTTCAACATCGACCACAATATACATGCATTAATTTTATCTATAGAAATACTCATCTTTTACACTCGATATGAGTCTGTCCTCTAATATTTGAAACGAAAAATCTTTATGTCGTTTGGAAAATCCAGTTGAACGATTGGCTATTTTTGTTTGTCAATCGATGTTTTATAATGAAAACCGATTTTATAATCAAGGTATTTTTTAATTAGCCGCTACTTAAATTTCACTAGTAATATTAAATTATATCCGTGATTTTTTAGAGGCGATTTCAGAACCTGTAGTTTCATTGATATTTTTCAAAATTCAAATGCAAGATATGTTGAATGGGTCGAAGAATTCGATTAGATCTTTGGAATACACCAATCTGTCCGGTCTACATATTAAGGAGATCCATGTTCATTCGGAGATATAGCGTATTGAAAGAATTATCACTTTAAACAACCGATTTTACAAGGTTTTCCTAATTTAATACTGATCACAATCGATTAGAATTATTGAAAGTCAAAATAAATGTCCAAATAAGATCTCATCAATGGGTTGGCAGCTTTTTAAATATAAAAATACACTCATAACAAAATAAAACTATAATTGTACCAATGATGGGTTTTAAAAATTAACATACGAGTATCTAAAGTGTATATGATTAAAAGAAAAAGAGAAAGAATAAATCACATCGATACGAAACTCAGTATTTGTGCTAATTTCGATAGTGTAAACAAATTTACATACTTTTTAAATCATATTTATCATACATACCTTCATTAGGGTTGGGACATTTGTGTAGCACGATGAATTGTTTTGAGTCCTGAAAATAGATAATATGTTTAACGTGAAAAGGTATTTAATACAAAACGAAAAAAAAAAATTGCAAGAAAAATTGCATTTCTAATTAAATAAAAACAAATATTAAATAATATTGATTCTTGGTAGAACACCGTGGCATAAAAATACAGTTTTTTTTACAATTTGTATATTTTAGTACGAATTCGATTAAAACAATTTGTAGTATTTGAATAGATGTACAAGAGTTTATTAAAAAAAATATATTTCACTTTGAACGTAACTTTTATCTGGCACTCCACCCTAATGCATGTGCCATTCTATAATAATTATTAAATGCGGTTTCTTGAGAAAATGCACGTTCCGGAGAGCTCACGTTTTGTGATAATTTATTTAAAACAGGCCACCAGTCAAGAAAATAGAATTTATTCAAAGCCTCGGTACCTGTTTCTTTTTTATCTAACGATCATTTTTCTATTGCGATTTTTATCTGCAGAATATCAAAGAAAAGTCAGGTATTTAATCATACGTACACGGTGTACACAAATGTATTAATATGGTAATAAAAGGATTGACAAGCGTATATCAATTAATATTATGCACTTTGTAAATTGGTAGGATTTAAAAACCTCATTGTAAATCTCGTTTTTAATGAGTGCTTAGAAAAATAAACATAATAGTTAATGTTGAAGTAATCGTGGGATTTAACAATTTTATTATATTGTAATATTTTAATCAAAATCACGTGCACTATATTATAACATACATAATAAATAAACTTATTATTATTCACGTTGAACATAATATTATGAAGAAATCTGTTTCTAATTTTGACTACTTAGTCGTAAAAGATAGTTGTCCACGATTTTTTTCTCGTATGATAAACTTTTTCTAATAAAACAATCACTGAGAAAAATGAAACAAATCAGGATTAAAATGTCGTTTCCTGGGGTAAAATAATTTCGAATCCATTTATTTGTTTTATGACAAAGCATAAAAAAACAAAAAAACTGTGCCGCAGGTAAACGTCGTTTCAACAAATAGATATATTATGGCAATAAATATTATATGTTCTTATAATGACTTATTTAAAAACGTAATACATACACAATGTGAGTTGTATTTCTATTAAATATTAATTGAGCGATCCGGGGACCGAGATCCTATCCGGGCAATATAACTCTGACAAAGCAATACACAACACAAATTTTACAGAATATGAAAATAACTATCTTTAATAAACATTAATATTTCAAATTTCATTCTTTTAAAGTTAAGATTAAAACATATGAAATTCAATTTAATGATCATTGACTAGGGGCAGTTCTTTTCATCTCTTGTATTTTTCTTTTTTTGTGTGCCGTACGAGGTATTACTTTGTCATGAGTGTCATGTAGTGTAAATATTGCTTAGTTATTATATTATATTAGAAAATCACGTTTTTTTCTGTTTGAAGAATGAGCTTTTAGGGGTAATTTTTTTTTTTGAATAAAGCTTTGAAATGTGAATCCGGTTGGGATTTTCAAGTTTATCAAGTGTAGACGCAAGTCTCTCAAACTGTTAATTACATTACTAATTTGGAATGGACCTACTAAATAACAGATCTCATTAATTTTTCTTGGATTTTCTTCATTATTTTTTTGTATAATAAAACGTGTATCCCAAATTACAGACACTGTGTAAGATTTTAGTAAGTACGAAGATATGTCTCCGAAATAGATTTTTTGCTGACCCTAATTACAAATTCTTTTGAAGCAGTTAATTCACATTCATCATATTTAACATTTTGTATCTATCATAATGAAAGCGTTTGACATACTGTACAGTTGTCATCAATCTGCAAAAAATATCTTTCTGACAATACGCTTTCAAAAAACAAGATAAATTGTTATTAGAGCATCACTCAACCTCAGTACGTACTAACACGTGATTATTATTGCCCTAAAAATCGTATGGAGATAGAACGCTAATACATGTATAATTTAATAATAATTATCATAATAGTACAATCGTATTATTAGTTGTGGGTATGAAGCCATTTGTCATTACTAAAAACAATCTCGATGGGCTTCTATTTATTGATGAGTTCCATTTTAAGTAATCAGTTGAGAAAAATAATGTTTTACTACGCCCGAAAGTAGAAGTTCGCTCCAGAAATTGAGTATACGGGTCTCCATAGTATAAAAACTTGTCTTAGTAGGCGTTTTTCAAGAGAATTCGTTCCTTAGCAGCTGTGCTTTATTTAAACCCGAAACATGCAGCATCATAGCTAGCACTCTAATTTCTCTAATTTAATTCACATTTATTTTTGTTGTCACACCATCTTCAAGACCATGTTTGATATAGCGAAATAGCATGCAACAAAACTTTTAACTTGTGGAACCATAGTATAATGCAGTAACTGTTGAATTTATTCAGATTCAAGAACTTTAGTATGTTTTTTTCATTTATAACCAATTATAATAGTTCTTTTTCACTCGCTCCGCAACGGGCACGGTTAAAAAACAAAACTTATATGACAATACTTATTAATTTATTGTTTTATAATTTGAAAAAAGAACATAAATTTTCACCGACGTGACTATTTGCCAGATTTGCAGAGAATGCAATAAAATTAATATATTTTTATTATTAACGGATTATTTTTAATTCTCAGATATGTATTTGATTTATTCTGTCAACACAAAAAATCGCGTTATATGGCACAATGGTATTGTGCCATATAATGTGGCCTGTAAACAAGATGATAATTTTATCTTGGAAGATGTTCTAAATTTGAAATGCGAGTTTTTCATACGAAACAATAACATTGAGTCCGGCCAACCAAATGACATTTCAATATCAAGTAAATATTGGAATATTTCCAAATATAAGCGTGAGAAAAAATGTGATTATTGCAGGAGTTTAATATAAATTTATTATATGTTGGTAAAAATTCCGATTCACTTATTTATCCCTGACCCAATAAAGCGGCCAAACTTATTCACAATAAACAAAACCATGATTCAGCCGGGTGCCGTATGGTTCCAATGAAAACATATTTTTGTGACATTTATCTGAAATTTAAACGCCGCCCAGAACATTTACTTCATCCTTGATTGTGAACGATCAAATAATATATCATCACATTAAGTGTATCAGAAATAGAATGCTTCACATTAATGGCAAGGTATTTGGGCCAAGTATCTAGAGATTTATAAGCCGAAAATGATTTGTATTCTAAATATTTAGAACCGAGAAAATTTTATCAAGGATAGTGAGTAGTTTTACCAATATTAAATATTTATCGAAGAATTTTGAAAACATTGGCAATTTGTCATAGAAAATTAATATACTATATCGATATAATATACTATATTCAATTCTTAAACAGTTGAATTCCGCTATAAAGAATAATGATATAACAAAATTTCCAGTATAACGAACATAGCATGGTGGACTAGAAAAAAGAGCATACCTATGTTATATTCTTTTAAAACAAAATATCAGTATCGTGAATTAAAAGGGATGGTCACACGAGTTTCATTATAGTGGGATTTGATTGTATGTGCTGGAAATAAAAAGGACTACTGGAGTTGTGAATGTGTTTCTTTTTGTATATTTCAGTATCAAGGGTGGAGTTATCAATGAACTTTTGTAATTCCCATGATATTATAATATCCCATCCATGAGGTAGAAAATATTATCCTGTCTTATAAAATAATTTATATGTGTTTTACCAAGGCAAGGATGAGAAAACGGCCACGTTTTCATCTTAAGATAGCTTTATGGTATGTATTTGAACAATATATAACTATATCATGGCAATACCTGACTAACATGTAAATATTTATGAATCTAAAATTTTAAAAAAGATACTTCACCATTTTCATTTGAATGCAAAATATATGGACGATCATAGTCAGTGATGTATCTTACCACATCACTGACAGGAATTGTTAATCAATTGCTAAACCCTTTATACTTTCATATCCTATATCTAAGTAGATATCTGTGGTGATGGTTCCTATTTCTAAGACACTAGTGCAAGTGCGCGCAAACTAAATTATTTAGCTACAGTAGACATTTATAATATATCATTTATTACATAATCTATGATTGGTTGTAAATACATTATATATTTTTTTAATATAATCTAATTTTATTTAAATATTAAGACGTTGAATTATATCGAGATATGGAAGTTTATTAAAATATGAGTGATTTAGCAGATATGTCAGCGACATCTGTGACATAATTTTTGTATAATATGTCCACTTCTAGTTGATGATACCATAAGAATAACATTTATTATATTTTAGATGTCCTTACAAATTTATTTATACATACATAAAAGCTATCAATGTAACATTTTTACAACTATAAAAATATTTGCAGTTCAGTATGAGCATTCAGTTTTTATTCTTTGCAAAAATAAAAAAACTATTATATATAATTATCACTGTCAGTATGTATGCAATTTTCGAATTATCAAAATTTATAAATTATTAAAAAAATATCAATTAAATTGCACAATATTGATATATTGCAAAATAGATTATAACATACAACTCATTCATTATAACAGAATTTTATAATGTGATGATAGATTTTTCGAGGGTTGGTTGTCAGTCATTCACTAAAAACATTGGGCTAGGTTCGAATCGTAACTATCCGCATCAAATACGATACATTATTTTTGTTACAGTACCAGAATTGAAATTCAGCCTACAAAAGATAAACGCAGTCTACTAATCACTGCTAAGTCTCGGAAAAAACTGATAGATTCAACACAAAAATAATATTTTCTTATATACATATAAGGATTGCAAAATTAGCATATCGTCGGTTAATGATTAGATTTCATAAAAACAAATCCACCAGACTTTAAACTTATGTTTTCAAAATATTTGTCTTCTCTCAAAGATATCAATGGAAACTTTTTATGTTCCTTAATAGATAGGCAGTTAATATTTTAAATATTTCTAGATCTGCAATGATATTATATAGTAAAATTTGATTCAGTTAACATCAAATCGACTTAATTATTGAAAAAATAGATTATAGAATGTATCCAGCATTAAATTGTATATTAGTTATTGACAATGAGATAATTGAATACTTACTATTTAATATAATTCTGGACAGTTATTTTTTTTCCATGTTCTCTATGAAGCTTAAAAGCTATATCTTTAGAATTGATTTAGTAACCAATGTGTTGAAATGTATAATAAGGTATCATGAATATATCTACTATAGATTATACTTCATAAAAATGTTTTCATTACCTTACATTTAATTACACACTTAAGGCAGAAAATTCACATATTCAAAAGAATCCTAAAGATGAAAAATTAAGTACAAATGCAGCTACCATTGGGCATGAGAAAATATATTTTTTTAAAGCATATGAGAATTGCACAAAAAAAGATGAATTAAGTAAATAGACATTACTTTAATATACATATAGTGAAGTTTCAATTCATACAAAATAAATCATTATTTTTCATATAGTTTTTTCTTTATGTAGTCATACTAATAGATAAATTTTAAAATATCACAATTGTCTTTGATAAATAATTATTTCCATAACACCTTTCATAAAATCAGATGCATTATGAAAATTATTATAAAAAAATGTTTTCTAATAAATTCAGCTAACAATTATTGGCCAACATGTGTAATGTCTAAAATCCAAATAGTGGATTTGATAGATAACATCTAAAATAATAAACAACATTTGTAATTATATTAAACATACAATAATTATATAATACAGTGGAACCTCGATTCTTTATATTTAAGAGCATCTCTAAAAAAAACAATGAATGCAGGAAGTCTCTCCTATTACATTATGGTTGAGAATCAAGAGAATCATAGCATTATTTATTTTTTTACAAAGAAGTCTTACACAGTTGTCTCTTTACATACAGTCTGATATTACAATTCAAACAATGTCCGCTCTAGCTCCCTCACTTTTCTCACAACATATTCATCTGCCTCATAAGAAAAGTTATAAAATAGGTTTACTTTTTCGTATGCTTTCAATGTTTTTACAACTCAACACTCCCTATGTATAACACTATATCTACAAACATGACATTTTCTAGGAGAGCATTAGTTGCATCATATAATGATTTGATTGTGTCGTCAGCACAAGTAGTCATCTCACTGCCACACTGCCTATATGTTGTAATTGCTAATCTATTTAACTCCATGTGGGGTATTTTATTTTAGATATAAATAATCCAAAATGTAAGTAAAAAGTGAACACTGACTGACAAGCCAGTAAGCATTGTGAGCAAAAGGCAGGTAACGTGACACATAGAGTGAGTTTGCACACTTGCAGTCACGTTTTTATGTACGAATGGGATAACTATAGTAATTGAATGGGATCACGTGTGCTTTGGAGTGGAATGACAAATGATCAACAAAAACTAACAATCAGGGTAAAATGTGTGATGTGATTTATGATGATAAAGATCAAAAAATTATGAATGGTATTTGGCTGGAAACTAGAAAAATGAACTATATATACAGTAAAAAAACTGAATAACACGATAGATCGTGGTTCCACTGTAATGGCAAATTAAGAAATTAGGTTTATAAATTTACCTAATTGAGCCAAAATATGGTAATTTTATGAAATACTAACATGAATACAAGCAATTCTATTAAGTTGCATTGCAAAGGTACTGTTTGCTTAGACCATAGGTTCCCAATCTTTTTTGGCGTACTACCACGTTTTTGAAAATAAAATACTCATCAACCCACGAGCTAATGTGTGACCATTTATAATTTCATAGTGTGTTTCTTGTAACTTAAGGTTTCCCATTTTCTTTTGTACCCATATAATATAATGTCTCCCAGCAGCGTAGAGGTTAGAGCGCGCGTCTCCCATCCGGACAATGCGTAGTCAACTCCTACATCTATTGGATATTTTAAATCCGAAAAATGCAGGACTGGATGCCTACTGACAAACGATTCTCGTGATACATAATCTGTTAAGATATATCTTTACTTTATGGAAATTCATATACTCTTCTTCTTTTTTACACCATGTATACTATGGTAAAAAAATAATTTAATATAATTATCAATATCTTCTGCAAGGAGCTACCGCCTGACTGCCCCTCAAATGCTTCTGAATCGAATATCGCTCAACTAGAATGTTTCAACGCCCACTGAAGTGTGGCACCGCCTATTTCGGGAACCTATGGTTTGGATATTGGTTTAATATTACAATGATTGATATTAGAAATAGTAGTAACAAATATTTTTCTAAATCAATAAAAGATGTTCTAATTAAGTATGTATAATATGATGGAAAATGTATTTAAAAATATACAGATATCTCTAGGATTAACTGTTGTGTCCTTCCCTACAGTCTCTGATTTTATTCATAATAGTGATTTGATGTAAATCAATGATGGATGTCTTTATACGTATAATAGGTAGAATACAGGAATACTGCATGAGAACAAAGATGTTATCAATAAAAAGTTTTTATAAAAATTGACAGACGAATTAACTTTGATTACAATGTATTTAATTTGACCATATCTATCTAATTTTCATCACTTTCGATAATATTGGTAGCATTGTTAGTGTAGCAATGAGATTCTTTTTCCACTCCGGGAGAGGAACACTGCTCTGTATCAGTTTGTACAGATTCCACGCAGGGCTCCATGGCCCATGGCTGCCTTAATCCAGAACAATATACTCCATAGATGATGGCACCCACCAAGTAGATACCACTTGATATGAAGAATACTATACGCCATTCTTCAACTGACTGTAATTATATAAAAATGAAAGAAAGTTTTTATACAATTAATATACCACAGAGAATTCGTAGAAATGGAAAACATTAATTAGAGAGGTGTTTATTCTGAATTATAATAGAATAATAAGTGATTAATAAGTGTCTCCTCGATAGCCGAGAGGTTAGCAGGCGCGCCTCGCATTCGGGGAATGCAAGTTCGATTTTCACATCTACTGGATTTTTACAACCTGAAAATACAGGCCTGATGAATACAGACAAACTTTAAAACAGTTTCAGATGTGAATTTGGTGAATATTGAAATAACTATAAAATATTTCGATATTCAATTTTCGATATCAAAAATCTCATCACAATAGAACTTTATTAGTTTCATAAAATCCAAATTACAATCAAATCATCACTGTGACTATTTTGGATTCAAAAACATACGATATTGGAAAATTATGTAACGGGACCCTAAATAAGTCAGTATTATCAGAATGAGTTCATCATCGATTCTCAGTAGCAAAGATTTAATGCTCAAACTATTGTAGTCTGCAATATAATATATTCAGCAAATACCTTATTTGAAACAATAGCTCCTGCCAGTGAGGGACTTATGATTCCTGGGAGTGTAGCAACAGTATTTGATAATCCCATCAAAATACTTGCATGTTGTGGTGCTATATCTAAATGATTAACACTGGAAAAAATCATTCAAAGTATATTAAAATATTTAGCATATGAGACTGAAAATATGATTAATGAGATAGCCTCGTTAAATTGGAATAATTGCTATATTCCAATATGAGCGATGATTAAAACCAGCATTTCATTGCCAGTATTGTATAGTTGGAGATAGTTTCATTGGGTATTTATTAAGTTTAAATGGGTAAGCAAACAATACTAAAAGTATACTCATGTTTGTATACACACAGTGTTTTTCGTTGCCAGATACTTTCAGTGTATATAACCTTATGCTATATAACAAGTGAAACATTAATATTTTTTGAATTTAAGGCCATTTGAAAAAAAGGGTGATTTTCGTAAGGCCGCCAATACTTTTATTAATATAATACAATAATTGGGGGAAAAATTAAGATATTTAGAATCCAAGTAAGATACAGAGGAAATAAATATGTGCCATTATGTTACGCTATAAATATAAGTAACCTACCTAAATCCGGACCAAGCGAACCCACCAAGTCCGACAGCAATAATAAGACATATGATACAACTATAGAAAGTTGTAGAATAACTAGCAGCCACCATAAATATTGTCTGGAATAAAAATATGTTTCAAAATTATTTTATGAAAAGTCATTGAATAATTGAAATTGAATTAACTATGTTAATGCCAACCTGTGCCAAAAATGCTCCACAGTTAAATAGTTTCCGAACTTGTGTTGTATTTAAGATTCTTTTCCGCTGGAGCCAGTCTGCAAGATGACCTGCGACTTGCAGAACTATTGCCATAGCAAGATAAGGTATTGCCGATAATAGCCCCGTTGCTGATAATTGAATATTAAATCTATCTGCAAATAACAGACAAATTGTTGTCATGAAAAATCATCAGCGAAAAATTCAAGAAATAAACGTGCATTGATGCTTCATGTCAAACTAGTATTATATAATCTGACTTAAGCTAACATCTTTTATTTATTTATAACTCATTTTACCTCTCATAAACGTGGGAAGAAGGGTAAGCAAAGTGTAAAATCCCCAGTTCTCACTGAAATGAGCAGCCACAATTGCCCACACAGGACCAGATTTTAAAATTTCTTTCCAGGGATGTTTTAATACTTTGCCATTAAGTTCAGGTCGATTTCCCAAAGAATCCTGCAATTAAAACATAAATTGTAGATATATCATAATAATATTTTGATACAAGGATATAAAAATATATTTATGGCCATAGGTTGACAACATATAACATAGATTTGTTAAATTGTTTAGAAGGACCAAAAAACTTTTTATAAAAAATAGGTATTGGGGAATTAAAGAAAATGAAATACACTTTGGAGTGAAATAATGTTTATTTTCATTTAAAAAAAGTGTGTTTCATTTTCATTAATTTCCTGATATTTCTTTTTTTTAGGTTTTTTAGCCTCCTTAGCCTCCTGAACAATTTAGCAAATGTATGATACGTGTTGTCAACTTACGGCCATCAATATTAAATTTTCTTGCATTCACTTTTTCACCTGTATGTATTTCAACTCAGCAGGAGAGATATGAGGATCACATTCAGGACTTTCCTTGACTACTGTCCACCATATTGCAAACCAGATAAGACCTACAATGCCTGAAAAAAAAATCATTTTTCCAAAAAAAGATTGATTACCAAAAATTAAGGTTATTGCACAGATGCCTAATACACTATTAATTTCAAATATTATTTTTAAAAAATAGCTTTAAAGCTTAAAAATTTAATATAATGTGATATTTGTAATATGTTTGAGATCTTTGATGCAGATGAAAGCAAAACCATAAATAAATTTGCAACCCACATTGAATTCTTACCAAAGACATAGAAGATACTTGGCCAGCCAAGGGTTGTTGCGAGAAATCCACTAAGAGGCATAGAAATGACCGTGCCAGCATAGCTACCGCTAAATGCCAGAGTGGCAAGTCGAGATCTCTCTAAGGGAGGGGCCCACCTAGACCACACGGCATGAATACAAGGATACGTCACTCCTTCGAAGATACCTTCCAAAACTCTGACAGCTATCAAAAGTGAAGTACTGATGTGAGCTAAAGGCGGAGTAAGTATGGTCAGTAAAGCGGTAGCACCAATTCCAATGCCAAAGATTCTGAAAAATCATTAACAATACTTAATACAAGAAACTAATTTTCATTCATTATAAAGTTACGGCATCAACAAGCAGCACATTGATAAGCATTTTGCCATAATATTACTAGAAATGCATATGGAGATAGGTAAGAAAAAAAAATATATATTTTATTGGATGGTCTATTTAAACTACATTTAAAAACTAATATCATTCAATAAGGATGAATATTTTACTTGCTTCCTCCTAATCTTGACGCCAGCCATCCACCTGGCAATTGAGTTACAATGTAACCGTAAAAAAATGAACTTAGAATAAGTCCCTTCATTCTGCTGTCCCAGTCAAATTCGGGACCCTGAAATTCAAGCAATGGATTTCAGTTCAGTTTAAATTTATGAAAAATCCTAAATTTTAAATTCAAAAATCTGAAATCAAAATTTTTAGTTTCCCAAAATACAACAATGAAAAGATAATAAATAAGAAAATCTCTAAGATATAAATAGTTATTAAACAAGCTATCCAATCAATTAATGAAAAATTGATTTTTTCATTTATAAATTATGAGCTGTGCTATTTAGTAAAATAGCAATAATAATAATACAAGTTATAATTGCAATTTAATTATTTTGAATGTGACTTTTAAAATATACAGGAATATAATATGTATATGGGATAGCTGAGATAATTCACTTACATATGATAGCGATCCATCTGACAAAACCAATGTTTTGTTTTCAGTCATTGCCACAACAGCAATAGAAAGATTCACTCGTAAAGCGTAGACGTTGAAAAATCCAAAAAACGCTAAAGTGGCCACTACGTATCGTCTTCTTCTCCAAAACTTCCATGTTGACAGTTCTTGTTCGGTCAATTCCTCACTGAAATTATAAAACTTTAAAACACTCGCCATCACCAAAAAATATACACTCAAAATATCTTTGGCACACTAATAAGTTTACTTCGTTTCAATATGAATTGTTTTTTTTAATATGAGGTCATAGTTGAAACTAAAAATATTCGCCAATTAAAAAAGTTATCTTAATGCTTAAGATAACTTACTTAATTATATCAAACATAACTAATTTTCACGACAATTTTTTTTTATTATTGTCTGGTCCAAATTTTACAAATTTCAGTTATAATATATGTATATTTGTGTCGAGACTTTGGACTCGAGACGTATTTAATAATTGTGTTCTGGCATTTAATATTAAAATTACAGATGTATTGCGGAACAAAAAAATACTTCAGTAGAATTTGCTTTTGTACTATACAAAAAAGGTTTTATTAAATCATTATTACTCTAGGTTTTTGTGGCGTTTCTTCTGTGACATTTTCATACGGATATGACGAGTTCAGCAAATCTCCAAAAATATTCTAATAAAAACAATAATTCCCCAATAAAACAGAGCAGTGAACTTAAGTGAACAAAATACTGCTTAAAAACTCATGTGTGTGTTTATAAAAATATTCAAATATAAAACTTAATTTAACTTAAAACTTATAAACTTCACCGGGTGTGATGAACATTTGACCGACATGTTAAAAAAAACTTTAAAAAAAGTATACTTAATTGAATATAATTATTTCATGACTTTAGAATAAGTTTATATTTCAATATTATAAAAATTTGATTGTCGTCTGGATGAATATACCACAGGTATTTTTTTTATATAATATGGGCTATAAATCATTTTAATAATTTCGGAAATATTTTAAGTATGGATGGCAGTTCCGCAGTTGTAAAAAAAAAAACAATTTATAAACATTCAAAAATATAAATAAAAACGATAAATAAATATTCTTCTAAATTTTATTTTGTAGATGATTCTGTGCTTTAATCAATGTACGTGTTAAGAAATTGAATTTGCAACATTTAGTATCCTAAATATAATTTAATATCATCTGAAAACGCTAAAAATATTTTATACTGCAAATATTTATATGTTTTTTAATATATTATATTATTATCAGATAATGTAATAAATTAGCAAATTAAACAATTGTCCAAGTTCCGTCACGTATTTTCACAAAAGCCTTTCGCTTCGTTTTAGACATCGATTAAGTGAAATACGTAAGATTTTGTCTACCTGTCTCAATAAGTACGCCCAAATATGCGGATATTTGAAATAAAACCATACAATACTTATAACAGCTGGTCTAACTTTTCCGGCTTTACAATGAATAAATATTGCTTGTATTTCAAATAAAAAATCTACAATAAATTTGAAACCGATCTGACGAAATAACTTCAACTATTAATGTTTACTATATTTTACTATATTTATATCATTTTTATTAAAATATTCATTTGATATTTTTTTATAAATGTAATTATATTAAAAACAAGGGGGTCTACTTAAATATTCAGACATTTTACAGTACTTAGTAACAAATTAACAGTTTTGAGATATAGGTATTTTGTGATTTTAATTTTAAAAGTCTATTTATGGGACAGCCAGATCAGAAAAGTTGGAGAATTTTCGCAATATCGGTTTCTTTATTTCTATGTTAGTGTGCGCAGATGTCTTGTGAGCACTTTTCTGGTTATCTTATCCATGGCATCGAAATGAAAACGTGTCATGCCAACATTACAAAACAGACATTTGACAGGATTTGGCTTAGTCCAAGCAAAATACCAAGACAACATTGAAGTGATGCCGATTAGGAGAATATTGGTCCTATCCATTCTGAAGCGCTATGATACTTGGATGTTGCTATGAAGCGATTTGAGAGACAGGAAGAATGTAACTCAACACAAAGTATATGTGATTAGGAGGCTTTGAAATGGTAGCCATGATAGATATGAGTCAAAGTAATATCTACTTGATTTCATTGACATGCCATATTGGGCCGCATCACTTGGGTATTTGTACTATTCGTAAGTTTTGGATAAATTATCCGCGATAAATAGTTCAAGTTTTCCTGCTTAAAAATCTTAAATATGTTATTATGCAGACGGATTTATAAACTATGCAGACACAAAAATCCCATTTGTGGGTGCGCCAATTGATGAATCTTACAAATATTTTGATTAATACGAGTGTACCACTGGTTGCCTTGATAAAAGAACAAGAGTCGTATAAAATAATCTCACATTCTATAATAACAGCTCGCTTTACAATCCCAAGGATTTTCTGTTGACTTTCATTAAATATGATATCTCTAGTATTTTTTAAAGTCAACACATTCACCGCCTAAGACATCTTAAGATGTATTACACAAATAAATAAAATACTGCATAGCTCATAAACTGTCGCAAAATATTTACTATATTTGCTGCAGCAATAAGAGTCATAAACATAAGTTTAATGCGGTTTGTTGACAATTGAAGAAATCTGATGTACGTTTAACCAATTTTTTAGCAGTGCATAGAATAAACAAAGTATTGGACACGTAGTGCGTGTTGTTATAAAGATATTGACTAATATATGTATCGCTAAATATATGCTACTTAGACAAATAGCATTAAATAGCTAATTTAAAATAGAAGGATAAGAACTTAGCTTTATTATTTACAGTAATTACCTTTAATACTTATCAATTTACAGTAGTATTTACTTTTAATGGAATAGTTTTGATTACTAAAATTCCATTAATGTATCTACGCCGAACATTGCAGGTTACAATCCTTCAGCTGGCAAGGATTATTAAAAATTAAAAACATGACTTGTTCCCAATGAATTAAGGAATCACCTGACAACCAATTCACGTAAAAACCGCAATTTGGATATACGTATAGTACATATATGGAGTGGACTCTTCACACTGTGTAGATCCAAATTTTCCACTTTCGGAGATTTGAGATATTATTTATGTTCATCTTAATATCAATAGTATAAATAATCTGGATCTAAGATTTATTTATTCAATGAAATAAAATAACTTTAAATCAATCGATCTGATATTTTTGAAACCAAAACTTTGTTTGAAACGTTATAAACAATATTATTCAACAACAATCCCTGTCAGCCCAGAAATGGACATGCCTTATTTTGATAATAGGCTCCTGATATGGTCTAATGAAGTAAGAAAAACATGTGTTTTAATTGTGATACATATAACATCGATTAAATATTAAATTAAAAATTTCTTAGAATATGTATGCATCATTCGCAGCCTATAGATACATGAAGAGTAAACTCGAATCGTGAAAAACGGTAAAATAATAAGGTGCGCGAATTTTTAATTATATTGATACATTCAAAGTCAAATTTAAGCAGTATTATTATCATTACTATCTTTCCATAACACGAGAAAGGTTCTCCGGCGTTTGTAAAATGACGTAATCTTTTCCTGTCTCCATGTATTTTATCTCTATTTCTCTACCAATAAGAGGCGTGCAAATAAGAAGGGTATTTTTCATGTCATGTTAATCTAAGCAATAAAAGTTTGTGAATCAACGCGTATACTTTTCATGGATCATTCGATCAGATATTTCGTTGAAAAAAAAATGCAGGAAAGGTTTCCATTTTGATTAAACGCTACTGAAATGCTAGGCATGGAATGTTAAGCGACCGTTCAAAATGCAAACAAAACGTATATTGCTAAACAATTGCAGTTTCTACTTCTTTTACTACGCAACATCTGAGGGTATGTGCTGAATTATAAATAATCTTTGTATTTGCATAAAATCGATGGAATAGATGTGAATATATCGATAAAAAAAATCGTGAACCGATAGTCACGTGACATTTCTAATAGAATTCGCGAGTTCGAGTCCTACAGCTGAGTTTTTCACGTGTAATATTAATATCGGATGCTTTTGAGGTGACAGAGGGTTACTTATAACCATATTTTACTTTATGGAATATCTGCAACGTTGGCTCAAATTGACAACGTTTGGGAAATTTTCTATTAATTTGATTCCATAAAAAAAAGATTTATTATTTCAGATTCTAAATAGATTTAAATTAGACAGAGTAGTACAAGAGTACCAGTTATAGAATTTTCATCTTAGATATATATAATATTACGTTTGGTCGCACCAGCGATAAGAATCAATATTAGATATAATCATAATATACGTATATTATATGCTCTAAGAAGGCAAAACGTATAAACAGTGGCATAGTGGGTGTATAAAAATTTTCGTTGCAAGAAGAACATATATTAAGTAAAATATTATAATACAGCGTAAATTTTAGTTGAATATTAAATATGTATGATACTTAAGTTATATTATATCTATTAAAATGGCATGAATACCATGTTTCCCCAAAAATAAGACCCACTCTGAAAATAAGCCCTATCATGATTTTAAATAATGGTTTTAATATAAGCCATATCCCAAATAAAAGACCTAGTGAAAAATACAATACAAGTCTCTACACAACACCGTTCAAGCTGGATGAGCTTGATGGATGAGGATGCTTAAACGAGCACTTGCATTCAACTCATTCATTGATGGCGTGGAGTTTTATAAATACCACCTCTCCAATATGGATGTCAGATCAGATTTTTTCCCCACAAACATATAAGTCTATCCCGAAAACAAGCCCTAGTGAGTTTTCTGGGTGCAAAATTAATATAAGAACGGGTCTCACATTCGAGGAAACACGGTATATTTGATATATCGACGAACTTTTAAAAGGGTACTAATGGACCAATGGATAGACGGACACCCTCCTAGCCAGTTCTATAATTGATATAGATCGCCATAGAAGGGAGGTGTGTTGAAGTTTTGTAATGAAGATTTATTGTTCTCTCTTAAAATCCCGGATAAACGATATTAGTGAGGAAAAACTCGAACCTATAGGAATGACGAATATCGATAGCTTAATCTGCAAATCAGCCAACTACATACATAGGTGTAAAATGTTCAAGAGCGACAAAAAACTTGAATGTGTATGTTACTGCATGAAATCGGCTGGCGTCTGCGGATGATTTAACGTATTTCAAAAAAAAATTTGAGTTTTGTGCGTTCTGCAATGTGATAGACAAAATAACCGTGAATAAAATGGCATCACAATCGGTAGTTCGATCATGAATGGAGCTGGTTTGCTAATTAAGCCATCAATATGCCAAAATTTATAAGTTTAATTTTGCCGCCTGCGGCAGTTTGAGGGATAATTATCCTGAATCTGGGATCACAAGTTCGGCTCCGATAGGTGGATGAAAATAATTATATAATTATATGTCTCTTGATTTAGAAGTATGTCTTAATTCTTTGAGTGAATGATTGGTTTTCATAAAACTTCATTTTATGGAGAATCCATATCTTTCGCAGAAGTGTACAACATTTTATATCAAGCAAGTCTAGTTTTTATTTATACTACTATATTTACATATTTTATATGATTTAAAATAAGCGATGAATCTTCTACTAGTCATACTGTCAACAGCACAATTATTGCTAATTTGTGATAGTTTAAATGAAAAGTACTAGTTTCTTTATTAAATTAGAAGATCGTAGTATCGACGTAATGCAATATTTATATTTTTGATGCTTTTAACATTAAGTAACATATCTCTTGGAAAATCTGACAGATTTGAACTGGAGTTTTCAGTATTTATATGTAGGTATACTATCCATATCGATTTAATCTGTCGAGGTATACCAAACATATTGTACTGTAAAAAATGAGATCTTATGTGTTACGTTTCGAGATTAATAATACTTGCCAGACCAGGACGTATCGACAGCCTCTTTAAATATAATAATAACATACGTAAATTAATTAAAAGCCAACATAAGTTTATGAAAATTTCCAGTTAATAACAAATATTTTCTCATGTAATTTGATTTAATATAGGCGGAATTCTTAATATCTTTCGCTGTTAATTATCTATAAAATGTGCATAATACAGTTTGAAATTTATTCGGCCGTTGAGAATTAAGGTGCAATTTTATAGAAGAGTAGACTTATTTCTGGCAATGATAACTAGTGATAATTATTACATCGATACTACAAATCATTAATTTTTGAATAAATTTACACCTGATATACTTATGGTATACTAGAATAACCAGCTCAGCATTTACAAGAGTAGGATTATGTTAATCCCTTCCGTTAAAATTACCATATGGAAGTTAGCAAACGCAAAAGTTGGGCGTGCTAGATTGAGTCGGAAGCGGCACAGCTAATTGCAATCAGCGTGTTCTAATATGATAATAATTAATAACAGCAGCCAAGGTTTGAAATCATAGTAGCGTATATACTGTTTAAAAAGAGTTCATGACTTACTTACCTCACGTTAAATTCATTTTTGTCCGCCGTATTGTAATTAAGAGATGCTTGGTTTTTTATTTCACGAGACACATGAGAACTGGATTCATCCATAGCGAGAAAAGTGCTTCACACGCGTTTAATTACCAAAGTGTCACGACAACAAACCACACCGTCAATGAAAATAACAACTCGTATCTGAGTTACTACATTTTACACCATAATATTTAGATAGGAATACCCTTCCCGCTAACATATGTTTTTCATTAAATACGTCTAAACAGCGGGAGATTGCTGATTCACGCTGTACATTTGTCGAGGAATTTCTTTGTATTCACTGTTTTGACTTAAGACACACGTTTAACCGAATATTAGAAATCGTGCGGCACACAATGATCGCGTGAACGGCGAAACCTCCTCTTAACGCTATGACGGACATCAACTGAATCGATTCAACAGGTAGGCATGTAGCAGGTAGAGGTGGTGTCTGTTTGTATACATAATGTGTGGGTAGAAGTAGGTATTGAGTTTCTTCTGGTATTGGATAGAGCGCGCTTGCGCCACATGCGCCGAATTTTATTCCATATTTATATATTTTCATATGATACTCGAAATATATAATATAAATATAAATACATCGTTTAATCCATTCTTTCAGGGCATATTTAAGAGTGGGGCATCTAGGACACTGGGCCCAGTTGTAATACCGGAATGACTACAAAATTAGCAGGCGAAAACCATATTGTATCAAATTATAAACAATACAATGGTACTGACAGTACACAAAACTCCTTTGATGTATATTCCTCGGCAAAAGAGATGGTAGCAAATAGTTATTTTCCATATTGAAAACTTGGTTGAAATATATTTTGATTTCTTTGAATTATTTGATTGATTAATTTGAACCGGGTAATGTGATTGATTGTTATTTGATTAGAAATCTGAAGTCTTATTAAGAAGAAGGAAATGCCAAGCATGAAATGTAAATCTGTGTTGAATGGGGAGGAAAACTTGGAGATTTTAAAGAGAAATATAGATAATCTTTCCTTTTCACTAAAGTGAAAATGAGATGAGAAAAACGAGAGAAAAAGAGAAAAACAATGAGACATTTACTTGTATAAATAGCATCGCCTATATTAATAATAGAAATTAGATTTTTTAGTTTTATGAAGTAGTGAGGCAGTGTTCCAAAATTTAAAATAATGTTTTATGTAGCAAATAGCTTCTTACTTTATAAGGAGTTTTTTTTTGTATAAACACAATACGACAAATATTTTATTGAGACCAGACTAAAACACAATATGATGCTAATATGTGGATAGACGTGTACTCAAATTAATGTTTATTAAAAAAATATATATCACATTTTAGTTTTCGGCTATGGTGGATTATATTTTTCATGACTAGTTGGAAATTAGTATTGTAATAAAAAAAAGATTTAATTTTAATTAATTAGATTTATTTTACTGCAGCACGATAAAAAAAAGTTTGATTGAATACAATATGCCGATGAGTTTTTGCGCTCATTTCAAGTCACATGTATGTTCAAGTAAAAGAGGAGAAAACCAACGATGAGATGTGTTATTGTGATATTGACTGGACTTTTTTTATTAGAATTCATTTATTTTAATGTATTTACTTAAAGATACATTACTGCCCCCCGCCTTCCATAATCTTTATGATAATAGAGCCGTGTGGATAGTAGCTTATACAGTGAAGTAACTACCGAGGAGCGGTTGGAGCAGATCCTCCAGGCGCACGAATCATGAGGGGGCGCAAGTAAAATGTTTAGTTCACACGAGAGCTAAAAAACGAGAAATTATAGAGGCAACTATGTTGCTTGCTCCATGGTGTTGAATATGTAGCTACGCCACTCAAATTATATGATTGGATATATAAAACCGTCGTAAAATACGATTCTAAAATAATATATCATAGTTTACATTAATGTATTTATCTTAAAGACAGTCCGTACAAAAAAATACATCTTGCATACAAATATAGACATTTTTTTTTAATGTCACATTCTTTACGTAATTATAATAGTTAGTAACAGCAACAGCTCCGATGCGCAGACTGTGGATGTTCAGTCGCTCAGCATTCCAGACAAGTTCCCTGTAGTGTATGGATTTCATAAAACTACGCACACAGCAGGCAGGCAGTCAGCCGTGACAGTAATGAGTGGAATTGAATGGTGCCGGTGAACTGTCGGTTGAACGACAAACTTCAGTCTTTCTGTTTATGCACACAGTAAATTATTTCAAACTGCCACTCAGCAATAATTTGGGGTGGTGGAAAGAGAAAATCACACGTAATATATCTATAAAACGTATTGAATCACTACTTACGAAGTTCGGCTCATCAGCGGCATATATCGATAGTCAATTCTCGGCATATTTCAATTACATAAATTATACGTGCTTATGGTAATTGATAAAAGCGAACTTAAGTTACAAATTTAAAAAATACAAATGGTGTTATGCCGCCACGTAGCCGTCACCTATTTGTAGCGGACAGCATTGGAATTTTATTAGTTGAATGTTTTGGTTCGACGAATTTGACAGTTGTTGTCATTCTATGTTTAAATGGTTGATCAATAATATCATTATACAATCATAATGTTGCAAGAAATATTTCCACGTGCGTTCTGTGATTTTATAGCCTTGCTAAAAAAAATAAGCGCTCTAATACAGCAAATAGTAAAGCGCTCCAAAAAATGTTGAAAGTCGTCACTCTTGTGGAGAAATGTATAAATTAAATAAAAAATTAAGACTTAATAGTTTTATTTTTTAATTATAAAATATAGACATAATCAATGGGTATACGTTTGGTGTTTGAAAACTATTCATGAATATTTTGCTTGGGTGGTGTTTGAAGACTATTTCAGTGGGTATGAATATTTTGACATCGCCACATTGACGCACAATCAATATTTTATTGTAGTGAAAAGATTCAACAGCTTCTTTTGTGTGCTATTTTATATTCATTTAATTATTAAAATTATACATCTTTAAAATATATGAAAACGTTTAAACAACATATTTTGAGTTCGGAAATTTTAAAAATATATGTTTAAATAAATTGTGGCAACCCACCTAAGCGTGCCGCTCATTTGTTTCGTTTCGGCAGCATTAATTTTATTGACCAAATAGTAATCATAACAGTGGTCGCTAGCGATTATCGCCACAGATTTGATTTTGCTCATTGTGGGCATTCTTTTATTACCGTTCTTTAATTTTTTCTATCATGAAGATCGAAGAAGTTAAGAGTACTGCTAAAACCCAAAGAATATCGGCTCACAGTCATATAAAAGGCTTGGGTCTCGATGAGAGTGGAACAGCTATTCAGATGGCTGCTGGACTTGTAGGCCAAGAGATGGCACGAGAAGTGAGTATTCAACAATCCAATTTGCTTATTCCTACCCACCTTTCATTACGGAGGAGTTAATGTTCTTGAAACACATTTTTGACAACTAACCTAAAAAAATTGGCGGCGACGCAGTAGCATTTTTATTTTCCAGACATTGTCTAACATACATGAAGCTTAGTATCGTTATGTAGCTTGTTTCCTAGCTGCGTGATAGTTATTAAGTTAGTCACAGAACTTTCGCAAAATTCATGATCAAGTTGGCAGCTGGCAGACAGCGGTATACATACTTGCCTAATTTGACGTACAATGTTAATTGTTAATGCAGCACATCAAGACATCACCGAAGCCTTTTTTCAAATATTTTTATTATTTCTACATTTATGAGTCCGCAAAACATAAAGTGCTATCACTCTATCATGTTTTTCAGTAATTTCTGCTACCAAAAGAACAATGGGCATATTAGTGATGATCAAATGTTTGGTTATTGTCATCTTAAGCATCTCAATAAAACTAGTTACAGATGTATCGCAAAAATCCGTTTTTCTATTGACAGCAAATGTTGGCAAGCAAACAACACATGTATATGCCCATTTCAAACGTCACACCCACTCCCACAGCACGTTGGAGAACTGTCAAATACTTTGACAGCAGTAGGTTTCGTGCGTAAATAAGTATTTATTGATAAAAGGAATTCTCAATTCTTGTCATTTCGCTAACGCTATCAAAGATTTTGACAGGTCTCCCGGTGCACATGCAGCCATTTCAAATGTCAAAGTTTGATGTGAACATGTGCTTGTTTACATCGTAGCGGGCGCAAAAACGCGCGAAACTATAATAACCCATTATGTATTCTGTTGTGTTTACTTAAGTTGCCACTAGTTTCTAATTCACCTACATCATTTCGGTTATATCTGACTGTTTTCAATTCCACAAGTCCCATTTCCTTTCACCGAACATCTCGATGTTTTATATGATCTGGCATTGATAGAGCTAACCTGGTAATATTGAAATAATAAATTTTATTTTATAGGCTGCTGGTGTAGTGGTGGACATGATTCGCAGCAAAAAAATGGCTGGTCGAGCCTTATTGCTGGCCGGACCTCCCGGTACTGGCAAAACAGCAATAGCTTTAGCTATTGCTCAAGATCTGGGTAATAAAGTCCCGTTCTGTCCTATGGTTGGCAGTGAGGTTTACAGTTCAGAAATAAAGAAAACAGAAGTTTTGATGGAAAATTTTCGGCGGGCTATCGGCTTAAGAATAAGAGAAACAAAGGAGGTTTATGAAGGTGAAGTCACAGAACTCACACCTGTAGAAACAGAGACAGCAACTGATGGAGGTAACTTCCAGCAAGCAAAAAATATTTTTAATATTCTACATTATTATTTTATTTTCTGCAACATTCCATTCAAATTTTCTAGAGCTAGTTAAAATTAATTTCTTTGAACACGACAATGCTATTTGTTCTATAAAATGTCTACAAAGTAAAGCACGACAAACATGCTTGCTATGAAATATCATATACTCGTACCTTCTTGAATATAATTAATTTCAGCTATTTTGAATTGTTTTTTTTATTTTCAGGCTATGGAAAAGTAATATCTCATGTTATCATTGGCTTGAAAACCGCAAAGGGTACAAAACAACTTAAACTGGATCCGACAATCTATGAATCTTTGCAAAAAGAGAAGGTGGAAATTGGAGACGTAATTTACATTGAAGCAAATTCTGGTGCAATTAAACGCCAGGGAAGATGTGATACTTACGCTACAGAATTCGATTTAGAAGTAAGTACACAGCGAACCATATTTATCTATCATTTACAGTGGCACTTCTAAGGGGAAAAACTATTATTGACACGAAAGTGATGTTAATCTATTTACTTAGTTGCATAAAATTTGTCACTCCATGGCTGAGTTTGTAAGGTTTTAATACTGGAAATAATATTATAATATATGATATTTTTCATAATTATAAAAAACTTTCAGTGATGACTCTAGATTTTGATTTAGCTGGTTAAATTTTTGGTAATTAACACATAGCTTACGGGGTATGTTTTTTAAAAAATGTGACACATGTATGA